>JBBMOY011574743.1:0-13923 GCA_037951405.1 Platydemus manokwari | reverse complement strand
ATCTTCATTTGGTAAAAAAGCAATTGGACAAAATGATGTAGAAAATCGGAAAGAACTTTTGGTTCACCCTAATATTAATAAAATCACAATAATGACTTCTTTTGTTGAAACATCAATTGCAAGTGAAGTAGCCGCCATTTATATTTTCGAAATAGCACCAATTTTTAAAAGTTTCTCTTTCTGATAAATCAATATTTCAAATTTCTTATTCTTAAATGATTTATCTGAACTGACTTTATAGTATAAAATCGATCGAGAATTTTCATTGGTTTTCTGCACTCACAGCGCATTTATGGGAGTTTTAAAATAAATATTTAAATGAATATTTGACATGGTTTTGCTGTTGAATTTTGAGAAAAATCTAAAATATCAATATCATTAACTTTAATCATAGATGATCTTTAAAAGAAGAGCTCGAAGAATTACAGGAAAAACTCCATTTTAAAATAATTTAATAATTGATTTCCTTTATAACTTCCATTTTAATAAAACCGAATTAATATTTACTTGAATCAAATCGATAAATGTCCTATCAATGATTTTTTCTCATTCTCCATTTTCGTAATGATTATTCGCTCGTTTTAGTGAGATGGAGTTCGAAGAATTTTGGCTGGTCATAAGATAAATTAATTAAAAGCCTCAAGCACCTTTGAAAATTAACTAAAAATGTGATTTTGTGCCTATTAATTTTATTATTATTTACTGGAGTTCTTAAAATGATTTGTGTTTAAAATTTACTTGTCGATGATAATATCGGTAAATATATCTTACCAAGGTCATTTCTTTTTCCAACTATTTATCGTGTACTTGCCTACAAATCGAAGCAAAAATAACGAACGAAATCAATTGAATCAAATTAAAATACAATTATGACTTTATTATAAAATTATTAAATGATATAACTCTTTCAATAATTATCTAGCTTAATAATAGATGATCTCCATGTACTATAAATTGCTTATGGCTGTTCTCTTTAATACTTTTTAATAATATCACTGGAAAACATTTTGATTTCGATTTTTGGAAATTTTGTGCTTATTTGTTTTGCTGGGTTAATAAAATAAAAAAATACTTTTTTCCAATTTACATGAAACATGTGAAGGTGTATTGATTGTATTTAATTTGCAACTCATTTCTATCATTTTTAGCTAATTGTATTTCAGATTTTTAGTAAACTCGGTTAATATATCAATTTTTTTCCAAGCAGACTATATTGTAGAGGAAGATTAAATTCTGCAAAAAGAAAAAGGCATTTGGACCTTGGAATCCTTGTTTAAACACTCTAAACATTTACATGCCTTCACAGCAATGCAGGCATAGCAATCAGCCAATCACAGTGAAGTTTGATGGTAAACGACAATTTGAAAAAGGGCATAGCTACACAACAACACACGCATAGGGATTTACCAATCCCACTCATTCAAAAACTGAAAAACCCAATAAGAACATGGAAAAGAAAATCTCGAATCAAAATATGATACAATATGAAAAAAAATTACATACATATCGTCAATATAAAAATCGATCTAAACATGGCCTACTACCATTTGAAAGTCAAGTTTTGTTGATATTTTGTGAAGTAAAGTTAATATGTAGGAATAGTGCAAGAGTAAATATATTATCAGTCTCCTATTTTGGATTCAGATTTTTATTTAATTGTTGAGGACAATTGGCAATATCTTCATAAAAATTCTTTATTTACAATATGAATTATCACCAAAAACATTTATATTATACAATTTTTCAAAAATACGTCACAGAAAATATTGATTGAGATCATATTGGTGATTTTCTCTCTCTGGGACAAGGATTGTTGTATATTTGCTTATCTTGAAAACAGTGTTAGCAGTAGCTACTTCGTTTAAAATTGAAGATTCAATGAAAGAATTCATTTATACGAGTTTCGTAGCTTTTTATTAACTTTATTAATATAAACAAATCAAAAATTTCTTAAACAAATTTCCAGAGAGCTTTTATTGGTAATCTTAATCAGGTATTTAGATAGATAAATATATTTAAAATTACTTAATGCTAAATTTTTCAATGATTTAATAAAATTTCAAAATATTTTAGATTATTATTAAATTATTATTAAATTATTATTAAACTATTATTGAATTTATACTTTTAAATTTTCCTCACAAACAGCATCTATAAAAATTAATGGAAAATTATTTCTAGAACAATTCAAAAACCTTTGTCAAATTATGGAAAAGCCAAACATTCAAAAGCGTCATGCCAAGCGTGTTTACTATGGGTTTGGTGGAGGGTTTCGTAGTAACAGACTATAATCAGGTAGATATTTCTATCATTGATAGCAAATTTAAATTGAGATTGACAATTCAGTGTTTTGTCAGTTGCTACAAAAAGCCCAGTTTTATTGGAATATCCATGCTAATGCTTGCAATAGGACCAGTTGCATTTGTCAATATTTTTCCCATCATTATCAAGCATAGACTAATTGAGATATTTTCATCTCCAATTTCTAGAGCTATATTTTTCTCAAGTTCTCTGTTACTCGCGTTGACAAAGGTTGGAACTCATTGGTCGTATTTATTAGTTTTTTTCCCATGGGTTATCGCTCTAGATTCAATGATCTGCTTTGGCATCTTTTACGGTAAGCTTTGTTATGAATTCACCCCGAAAAAACTGATCAGAAAATTGAAATGGCATTTTACTATTATCCATAATTAATTCTAGTTAATAATAGGAAATTCATTGTAATGAGAACCATGTATGTTCAACAGGCAATGATATTAATGCAGATATTGATATGTATATGTATATATTTGGTTTGACAGGACTCATAGTTTCAGATTCTAATAATCATTTGGAGACAAGTAAATTAGATGAAGTAATTTAAATAAACAAAACAATAGATTCAATTATGCAGTTTCAATTTTCATTGAAATCCTAGTTATTGCGTTGTGGGCACTAAAAGTACATACAATCTTCGTATGGAAGTATTTGTCTTTAAAAGTCGAAAATATATATTGTTGATTTCCAAAAGAATCGAAGATTGGAGTCTGTATTTTTCGTTAATACGTATAATTGGTACAATACAAGCGCCTTTAAAACTCCAAAAAACATCGCAAAACAAAGACAATCTAAAACTTGGCTTCATACTGGTAGTTGGACATCTTTACAACGGTATTTATACTTGAGATTAGTGTGTAATTTTTTGTATCACATTTTGATTTGGTCTTTTATTTCTTAAGTTTTTTGGGATTTTTGTTTCCTTTAGATTTCTTGTTCATTTTTGTATACTCGTGTTATTGTGTGACTATGTCTCTTTTTCGAATTATCATTTTCCATATAAGTTAGCTGTGAATGGTTGATTCCCATGCCTGTATGGTTGTGTAGGCATGCAAATGCTTAAAATGCTAGAATAAGAGTTCCAAGGTGCAAAATCACTTTCCTTTTTGTGACATTTCATCTTTCTCAACTATATATATAAAAGATTATATTACAAAATTCTATCAGTTCATTTTGTTCACGGAGAGCAAGGCTTTTATTACTTAGGTAAATCAAACGCATAAGTTTCTAGGCACAAAATCAATACCATGCTATTAGTAATAAAATAAATAACAAAACCGAATATATATATATAATAGAAATCAAGGCAATATATAAGCTGTCGTGCCCGTGCAATGAATTTGTTTAAGAAATGCATATATGAGAACTTAAGGAGCTCTAGTGTATCCATTTATGAAAATGAGAAATCGCCAATTTCTTTGAGAAGATTAATTATAAATATCTATTATTTCGAGGAATATTACAAAATTTCAATCATTTGTGAGGATTTTATTCTGCACGATTGGAAGATTTGAAAAATCTGAAATTTAAATAACCTGATTGCAATAATGATTGCCTGATATCATAGGAAAATAAGAGATTCAATTGGATTCTGTTAGTTTAGCTTTCGCTTTCTACTAGGGGGAGTCACTTTCTCTTATTGTCTTCCGCAATTATTTTCAGGTATAATTTAGTGTGAATTTGGGTCAGTATTTATACTCCATTTATTCCGATTTACGTAATTTTATTGGTCAACAAAATATCTCATTTGTTTTATAAGTTCCCCGAGGAACTACAATATTACCATGGTCATTTACTCTCTCATAACAGCAACCGAGATTTTTGGGCAAATTAATTTATTTATTTTTTAATCCAACCTGGTTTATGTTTTAAAAATTAAAATCTCTAGCTGACAGCATTAACAATGGCTGTCGATAATTATGTTCAGAGATGACAAATATAAATTGATATTTGGGTAATTTGGCTTTTATGATTTCGGCTCTGTGTGACTATGATTTCCCGAGCAAGAGAAACACATCAGTTAATTTTTAATTTTTGTATTAATTTCATTTATAATTACTTGTCTCGTGAGCGAGAACCGCTATTCAGACAAGGTCCAATGGTCATTATTCTAAATGATCCGGAGTCCAAATTAATCAATTAGATCTTCGATTAAAAAATAACAAAGGACCAGTTGACATAATATTGATTTATACTAGCATAAAACCTTGATGTGTAAGAAATTACTTCTATGTTTAGTCAACTTTATTTTATTTTACTTTATTTTGAATATATTATATTATTTCATTTAAAATAATGCATAGTTAAATTGTTTATTGCATTCAGTTACCTTGGTCCATGTTACACAACTAATAACTTTCAGGTTTCAAAATAAATGGCTATGCTGTTCAGATTCATAACTTAAACGTATATTATAAAAAATATAAGCATTTAATTTTAGATCATAATATATGATATATTATTATTTATACTAAAAATTAAGTTGTACCTAAATCAACAAATAATTTTCAAAATCAATTTTAGAAACCCCTGAATTTAAATGTTAATATTAAAAATAATAATAAAAATAATAATAAAAATAAAGACATTTGATATAAATTAATATTTATATTTTAGAAATAGAAGCTACTGATATTTGTCAGTAGAATGTAAAAAAATAATTTTAACTAACATGATTTTTGCAATTACAGAATTGATAAAATTTCAAAATTGTTTAATAATTTAGTAAGTGTTTCAAATTTGCCGAACAATTTACTGGATAGCAGCGTCGTTGTCCATAGAGTACTAAGAATGCTTGGGATTTCAGTATACACATTGATATCAGGTTTATTTGGAACATTTCCTGCTTCATTGATAACTGTCCTGGCACATATTTTCATCAGTCCGGCAGTCATAGTTCTCGGTAGTCTAGTAAGGTGTTCAAAAAATTGATTCTGCTTCATAGATTTTTGCTTTGTTGTAAAAATTATCGATTTATTGAAAATGAAAGTCTGTTTTTATTGTAAATTTTTAATGGACTAATTTTACTTGGTGATCGATCATCAATGAGCAGATGGTGGAAAATAAAATCAATAATTGGAAATCCTTATGTGAACTTCCTATTGGAGAATATTTTAGAATAACTAGAGATATCTATATTATATTTATTGGATTTTCATTCTTTATCAATAAAGATATTTCAGTGTAATTTTTCTATGTTTTGTGTTCTTATTGGTAGATAATGATAACTGATTTTCTATGGAATAACACAAATAACATTTTATGAAAGCAATTATGGATATTTTGTGATATTTTTTTGTTAATTGTCTCTTTCTGTTATCAACATGCGCGTCTTTTTATCGAATGAAAAATGGTGTGTTTGAATAAATGGAAATCATTTTTCGATTTTATTTTCGTAAATAAATAAATAATTAGAACAAATACAAATCAACAATGAGAATCGACTTCAAAATTGGTCTGTTTAGAGGAATATCAAACGTGTAGTTGGCTGATATCACCTCGTTCAACATATCTGTTAAATGAGATGGAATTCTACAATAAGAAAAATGAAATTGCACCTTGAAACCCTTGTTTTGGTACTTTAAACATTTGCTTCCCTATCCAGCCATACAGGCATAGCAATCAACCAATCATAGTGAAGTTATATGATGAACTACAATTGGAAAAGGGGCATAGCTACACTACAACACATACTCAGAAATTGACTAATCATACAAACCCAATAGGAACATAGAAAAACAAATATCAAATCAAAATATGATGAAACACGGCACAAAAAATACACACAGATCGCGAATATAAAAATCGATGTAAAGATGGACAACTGCCAGTTGAAAGCCAAGTTTTGGTGGAGATTTTGTATAATGTAATTCGTGTATTGACCAATTAACCGAGATGTACATTTACCTTCGAATTGGAGTCAAGTTTTAAGTTTAATTTTTAATAAGGTTTTACTGAATTCAGTTGAACTTAGTTTATTGATATAGCAATTTAAAAATAACTTGGTTTTATCCATTCAGAGATCCACTCTAGGAAAAGTATCACAAATGCATTCTAAGGCATAGAAAGTTTTGATAAACAATTTAGGAATCAACATAAATGTGATAACATTCAATTGGTAGGAACAATTGCAATACATTTCACTACAGTTAAATTTTTTGGTTTTATAGTTGTACCAAAGCGTATGCCAATCGATATTTGAACAGTGACAGTCATCATTTCGAAAACTGAATTACTATTAGAACATAAAATGAAGTGACGATTTGATGTTTTTGAATAAATACTTAATGTTTTATAGGCATAATTTATTTTGTTACCGTATCTGACTCCAACCATCTATAAAATAGAAAAGTTTCCTTTGACAGTACAAGTTGATTTTCACTAAATCAATGAGAAATAAACTTTTATACCGGGTCGCATGGTAGAAACGAGTCACAAAATGTTGAAAATCCTGTTATCTTCATTAAGTGGCTTGACTAGGAAGAACATTTTAATCTTTTATTCTCACTGTAAGATTATATTTATACAAAAACCCAACTTTACCTCGATTTCAAAACTTGTCCTAACTTAAACAATAACGTACTACTGCGCTACTAGACAATCGTCAACGAGTTACTAGAATGTTATTTTGAGCATTAATTCCTTTATCAGAATTCACTTATATATTTGATCAATCTATCTTAAGTGATACCATAATGTTAGCTAATCACATTTACAATTTCTATTATGATAATGTCCAAATGATTATTAAAATTACCTTTTGGTAAACATTGTTAACTTAATCAGAATTTGTGAATACAAATTGCGATTTGGACTCATTTTATTTAAAAGAAAAATAACACAAACATCTTGTTGACAATAATTATTCTCTTTATTCAAATTCCACAGCTTCATACTGATACTTAAAGTTATGCGTCACCATTATTCGAAATTCCTTTAACATTTACTAAAGCTAACTTGGACGTTTTAATTAAAATTGATAGAGATGTGACATGATTATGGAGTAAGAAGACATCGGTTAGAGCATTAACAGAAAATTAAAATTACAAATTAGGGTCTAAGTTTTCGTAGTGGATTTTTACCAAATAATAAAGATATCATTAGATCCAGGTTCATTACGAACGCGTTTGTTTAAATGCAATTAAATTAATCAACCAATCGTATTTTGTTTCATTTATTTTTTCTTCTGTATTTAACCCAATCAGCTATTGCTCGAAAGAGAAGTTGTGAAAAACAAATTTTAAAATCGGTAGTGATAATCGAGACATTTTAAAATTATTTTTTTTATAAATTACGTAATTTCCAGCTATGAACGAATGTAATCGATAATTCCACGGCTCCCCAGTGTTTTCCCAAATTGAATTTTTTTTTATGTGAACGTTTAATATTTAAAATTTAACAAATAGAATAGAATGAAAAATAGGATTTATTATACATAAACATAACAGTCTTTACGACGGGTCTCACAAGTTAAAAATATAAATTATTAAGATTGATGTTCTGATTCGAGATTTCTTCATTTGAAGTCTTCTCATTCACTTAGCAACATTACCGAGTAGCTGCTATACACTTGTTCTGGCTAGCCGGTACTGGAGTTAGTACGCGATCCCAACGGGTATTCTTTGGTTTCCTTTGGTCGGTATGAGCCTTGTTAATCGAGCAGGCATCTCTGACCAATGCCAATATTAGAAACTCCAAGATAAACTTGATCCGCCTTTTATCGAATCCAATATTCGATAGGACCTTATCTTGATAATGGTCCCAAAACTCAAGTACACCGATGCAGATGACATCGAAGTAAGTTTCGAATCACGTTTTCCTGCAGATCTCCTTGGCAATGGTTCTGTATTTCTCGTGATAGAGGAATCAATGACGCTGGACGTTGTCGCGAGATATGTAGTATAACATTCTGCTTATTTGGTTTCAAAAGCTGATATTCACACTGACCTCACAACAATAAAAATCGATTAACTCATTAATAATACTAAAACTATCAAAATCAAAATCGATATTACAAAAAAAACATTTTCATAAAGCTTGATAAAAGCAAACAAATGAAAACAGAAGATAATTTTATTGATTATTATCTAATTTGAGCCTCTTCGATTGGGTTTCCATTTCAGACGATTCGACAGCAATTGGAGATAAATTCACGGAAATTTCGGCACAAAACATATCTTTGGATGGGGCTACATTTCTGACGAGGCGTAGATGTAAGCTTTCGATTCTGTTGCCCAATTGTTTGTGAATTTTTTCTTCAATCATTTCTCGAGGTGTTTCTTTGCCAATAAAGCAATAACATCGTACAAAGAGTATCACATTTTCTTTGGTAATCGATTCCAATTCTTTTTTGTTTGCAATGATAGACGAAAGGAAGTTAACGGCAATTGAAGGAAGATTCATAATGAGAAAGAATCTGATTGGTTCATTATTTTGACTGGACCACTGAGCAACATCAGGAAGCACAATCTAATGAATTGCATTAATAGATTTCTAATTTTAGAAATAATCAATATAATTAAAGAATTTTCTATTGGCCAATTCTTATTGGTTGAATCCTATTGGCTCATTTAGAAAAATAACTCGATCTTTAAAATGCTCTAACTAGAAAAGCTTTACTAAACGAATATACGTGTATATTTAAAGAATTTTAATTTTAACACCTAAATAAAGTACTAATTTTGTGATATTACAGCATTTGGTTGCAAATTTTTCAAATAGAATTTACTTTCTCAATAAATTCTGAAGCATCTAAATTATGCAAATCAATTGAAATTTGGTGTCGTTTGCTACAATTTATTTCAATATTCTTTTTAAACCATTTACAACTTTCAATGTTTAAATCGTTGGCAATGACTCGGCACTTTTTCTTCGCTGCTGGAATAGCAAAAGGTCCAACACCCGCACACGCGTCATAGACAACGTCTCCCGGTTGAAAATAATTAGCAATTCGATAATGTTCCGTACCTTATCCAAATTAAACTCAACACATATGCATATAATATTTACCCAATCTTGAATTCCAATAAACTTTTGAAAAATCAAAATTAAATTCAAAACCATGTTCCTTGACTGATGTTACATAATTAGCTTCTCCTGCCAATAAATCCAGTTCGAAAGTGCGAAATTCTGTATCGATTTTATTTACTTTAGAAACAATACACTTAGCTTGTGGGACCTTGTCAAGCATCAATTCACCAATGGCATGTTTGAATGAATTTAAATCTTCTTTGAGATTTATGTGCACGATATGCCCGACGATTGTAAATCCACTTAATTGGTTACCTGCAGGCAATAGCCACTCAATCAATGTTGAGAATTTATAATTGTCGTATGAAATAACTTTATTATGATAATCGATGTTATCTTCTGTAAATGAACATTTCAATTTGTCTAAAGTATTTATTTCTTTGACAGTCAATTCTTTGGATATGTTTTGAACTTTGGATGGATCTAAAAAGATACCTTTGTAATCATCCACTTCCGAATATTTCAGAATACTATCAAAGTTAACAAGATCTGGAGTGAATCTTTTAAAAATGCTCATCATTTCCTTGAGATTTCTACTTGGAACTTTAAAAATTGGAAATCTAATCTCCCTCTGAGCTGATAGTTTGTTAATTGTATTGTTAAGATAAAAGTTTTTTGGGGCCTCCCATATAAGATTATTATTTGAATGGCACATTCTAATTAACGTCTTCTTAAAATTAAAAATTATTAGAGAAATCTAAAATAATTCTTAAATATAATATTTCTTTAATATTTAAACAAAATCAAATAATAATATTAAAGTGGCATTGCAAATATAATATTAAAAGTTTTAACAAACAATTTTTGATTAATTAAAGAAAAATTCCAATTCAGTAGTGTTTTAAGTATATTCAGATCTATGAAACAGCAATATGTTTAGTAAAATTACTAATTTATGATTGTACTGTGATAGCAATAAGTTCTTTGTGGTCTAAATTATTTTATAAATAATATTATTTGTTACATCTGACTCCAAAAATGTGTATGTATATTATGAACAGAATAATATAAGTTGATTAAATATTGATCTGTAATAAAATAGATATTTCACTTTGAATAATATATAATTGTTAATACAAGCAATATAATAATTCTTCGAAAAACAGAAATCTAAATTAAAATTTAAATTTTAACACACTTCTAGTTTCATTTTTTTTACTGCTGGTGCTCTGATGGTTCGCCGTCATTGAATTGAGCTAGGACGAAAGTCTCAGCATGAAGCGTTCCAGTCGAGCTTCGGGAGATTCTAGGCTAGTTAATGAATGGAATACATTTAACTTTTATTCAATTCAGTCTTGATTTTTATGGATCTTGGCATAAAAACCTATCCAAGTCTTGTAATATAGGTCCTGGTTGATCTCCTCGATTTGAACTCCGCAAACTCATCTATTACTAATGAGGTTCTAACAACTATGAGAAATGTATCCATTTCTCGTTAGAGCAAGAAAAGTAGAATTTTCTTAGTGAAAGGTCGGTTTTAGCCAGGGTACTTTGTGCTCCAAATTCAATTGAAAGCCAGGACAGTTTCGATTTGATTATATTCCCCAGAGTACTTTCTACTGCAGCCACAACAAATGAAGGAAATGAGCGAGTTCTTGGCCACCAATACTGGCACTAAAATTGAACTTTCTTAAGTTTTTGTATGCTTGGTCTAATTTTTTGGCTTCTAGTTGCTTGTGCAAAATTTGTTGATTGTCGTCGACTAATTTCCACCTATTTATATAGGTTCAAAAATCAATTTAATCTCATCCTGGAGAAAACCAGGCTAAAAACAGTAGGTCTAAAATCATTTTTACTTTACAATCACAAAAAACAATCCTAATTCGTGGACATTTTGATCCGATTTTTTTTGTTTCCTTATTGTTTTTTTAGACTGGTTTCTGAAGCGAGTTGGTTGAACCTTGGCGTAATAACTGAAACCTGCACAGTTCTGCTAGCGGAGCTTTTATCTCGAGATGTCTCAAAAACCACCGATACAGAAGCCAACCATTTGCTGCCTCTTATAGTTGTACCTGTAAAAACCCTGAAAAATTATTAGTTTATCAGTGGTTAGATCTAATGGCGATGAAACCATTTATTTTGAATGCTTTGTTTATTTGAAATTAAAAATTAGTCACTCTAGTTGAAGTCGGTTCAATCTGAATCTTTTATATCGTATAATAAGTTATTAATATTTTAATATCGGAATTATTTTAAGTAGGATAACTTAATAATAAAGAAAATTACTTGAACTAAGTGCTTGATACTAGATCTGATTGCGATGGTGAGCATTTTAAATTGAATTAAAATTTTTTAAGATTTAATTTTGTCTAAATTTTGCTTTTTTATAAAATCAAATTAATTTGTTTGAATAATTATATTTAAATATAATTTTGGTGTCTTGGGCTTTTCAGTATGTTTTCGATGCGTGTTTAATAAAATAATAACGGGTTACAGCGATAATAATTCGTATTGTTTCGACAATGAATAATTCTTGCCTTTAATATTTGATAACTGATAGCAACTAGTGTCAATAAAGGGCAATTTCTGATATTTTCTATTCTATTTATATTACTTCAATATATTTCATTTCTTTTTACTATATCATTTTTCAGCTTTCAACATTAATCTATCTTGTTTTTATTGTGGTTATTGTGAGATATTTTATATGAATTAAATTTCAATTTATTTCACATTTTATTCAAATTTATTCAGATTTATTTTTAATTTTATAAAAAATTAAATTAATGTAAAATTATAAATATTTGTTTAAATATTTGGATTTAAAATAGATTGATTGTGTCATGACTTTTTGTTTGATTTTAATGTGTGGTTTTTAAAAATAGTAGCGGCTAACAGTTATTATTTCTAGTATCTTATTAATTATCTTCCAAAATTTGTCTCATTATTATTCTGTTTTCAGAATTTGTTATATTTTTTTTCTATTATTCTGATATTCAATTATCCTTTTATACTCTCAAAATAATATTTCATTTTGGTCATAAATTATTTAAATTATTTTCTCTATTGTCCAATTGAGTGTATTAATGCCGAAATTATTTTCATTCATTACACATAATTTATAACTCTTTATATTTGCACCAGGAATTAAGTGTTTCTAAAATAATGCCTTGTTGTTATTTCATGTAACCCATTTAATGGAAATACCATTGTTTCAGTTACCCTATTATTCAATTTACTGTTTATTTTCTTATCAATGGTGACCCTGATTACTGGTCATCATTAACGGTTTTCTAGTGTTTGGTTTCCAAGCTATTCCTTTTCTTAAACTTTTATTCAAATTATAATGACTGTGGTTTTCTATTACTGAAATCATCATTTTATTATTATGAATTTACACTTCATGTTGGTCTATTTTTTCATTAATTTATCTGTTAAAGTTATTGATTTTAATTGGTATGTGGTATATTTCTCTCCTCCATTTTGGGATTTATATATTTTGGCATATTTGAATTTTAAAATTTTTTGACGTTTTCTAATTCAATTGTTGATTTGATTTTTATTGTCCGCAAGTCATTATTCCACTGGTTAAGCCTTCCGACCAAATTCATTCATATTAATTCTGAAAATGATGATTTTTCTGTTACATTGAGCATGTATTCTATTTTAATATTTAGCATAATCATAATCAAAATTACCTTTCTTATTGTCATTGCAGGTGCTCCTGATGCTCTTGTTAAAGTGTGTTTGCTTCTATTTTTATCCATCTCCGGTATATTTAATATTTTTGTGAAGACCATTGATGCATCGACTATTGATGTCTTTTACTGTTAGTGCAAGTGACTATCAGTGCTTTTACATTTCCTCGAGTTATTTGATTTGCGTTTGGGCTTTATCTGTATTTTATTAATATTTTATAGAATGAATTTGGATTTAAGATCACCGTTATCTTAATATCAGTCTCAGTGAATTTCTGGTTAAGGTCTCAGATGAATTTTACCTTGTTAAAATTAATATTGTACTCAGGGCTTTTAAAATGTTTTATCCTATTAAATCCTTGAAAAATATTATATTATGTTCTTCTCAAAACTGTTTTCCGTGTTCTTTATTATTATTAATATTAAATTTGTCCAGAAGTTTTAACTAAAAAGTAACCATTTTTAAAAATATACATTTCAAGATAAAATTAGTACATTAGCCAAAAATTAAAATTGTTACATTTATACATACATGGGTATATAAAAATTGTTACAATTACTACGTTTTATACATCAGCATATATTAAGAATTGCTACAAACTATACATCGATATCAATGATGTTTCAAAGTTCAACCAGAACTATTCTGCATGAATTATTGTTGCGCCTGAATTGTCTATCATAATAATTTATACATTGTTTCAATTCCGCAATAATTATAAAAGATACTTTTAAAATACTTTAGTCTTATAATAATCATTAAGCATTCTATTAATATATTGATTTTTATTATATTTTTAACTATTTGATTTTTAATTCTCATCAGCATACATAAATAAAAATATAAATTATTAATTGCTAAAAATTGTTAGAAATGCCAGCTCATGAAATAATAGAAAGTGTTAAAAATTATTTATACAATTAATGACTACATATATAC
>JBBMOY011573632.1:0-13928 GCA_037951405.1 Platydemus manokwari | reverse complement strand
ATGATTTGCTACAGCACACACACAAGTGTTTACATCTGGTGTCAAATTCCGGTTATTAAGT
This sequence comes from Platydemus manokwari, assembly GCA_037951405.1. Lineage (NCBI taxonomy): Eukaryota > Metazoa > Platyhelminthes > Tricladida > Geoplanidae > Platydemus > Platydemus manokwari. Next base: position 13,867 of record JBBMOY011573632.1, on the reverse strand, counting down.
TATAGACCCAATATTTTTCAGCACTGATTTGACTCTATAATTTAATTTGATGCACATTTTTCTGTAATTTATGGTAAACTTTAATTGTGCTTACACTGCACTCTATAATTTCTGGTATAAGAGTCTCAATTTTCTCGTTTGACAATGGACATTGAATGGTTGACAGTGACATGTTGATTTATAAGATGGATGAAAGACTTACAAGAAACTTTTATAAACAATGGATATGGAGATCAACGATTTTATCTTGTAATTACTGGGTTTATTATTCACGCACCTCGGATTCTGATTGGATAAAAAACCAATTGTGATGTCAAAATTTTATTTCTTAATAAATAATTTTAAATTAATAGATATAAATGGAGATATGCGAAAGTGTTAGACTTTAATCGAATTTGGCTAAAGCAACAACACTGGAATGGGTAATTCACCTAACCGAAAAGGATTCGAGAGAAAAATCAAAATTAAAAAGAAGCGATAATCAAGACCATCACAATAATTCAATATCAATAAATATTTCGTATTTAATTTTTCATTTTTTGAGTGGACGAATAAAGAACTCATAAAATCAAATGTAATTCTCTCTCTATATAAATATATAATTGATTCTTAATAACCAAATTTACACGAACATAAATAAAATATTCAGAATCAAATCCTTAGTTTCATATCGAAGTTGAGTGTCACTTAATTCCCCCCATTCAATTGTCATTGTTTGGAAGTCACAAAACTAATTAACCTTTAAAATTTAGTTTCGAATATTTGCTAATTTGTAATATTCTGAATATATTTATTATTTTATTTGACTTAGTAAAAACATCTATTGATCTGTTAGCTAACAGATCCTTTGTGGAATAATAAATTATCGATTTCTAACTTCCTGAATTTAACAAAGGTTCAAATAATCGATAATAAATTAATGATCGAAGTCCAACTAGATCACCTTATAAATCCACCAATATTTCAAAAAGTAATTTTGTTTTACCAGTTGTAATACCATCTATTTCATATCAGTTAACTAGTTTTAAATTATTTTTTCATTAAGATTATTATATTAGTCAAGTTCGGCAGTAAATATAATTATGAAAACAATAAAAATTTATTAATGGAATAAGAATTGATAGATAATATTTTATTGTCAACTTTATATTCGATATTTAAACAAAAATGTTTAGGTTTTATGATTTCTAAAATTTTTGGTTTGACGCGCTTGATAATTGAAATCACAAGCCCTAGTAATTAAGCAATTTGCTAATTCTTTCCATCCAATCATTCATATCAAGTGCTATGTAGATTGGCTAGAAAATTTCAATACTGGTTAAAATTAAATCTAAAAATACAGAGTGCAGAATAAGTAATACTCTTAATTTAATTGTTATTTTTATCGTTTCCTACAACATAAAATTATATTTATTCTTTTATTTATTCAAACACACACACGCATATAAAATGATAGCGCGGTAACAACATCATTTTTGGAATTGTATAATATGATGTCATCGAAATTAACTAATCACAGAACGAATCCAAATCAATTCTCCTTTAAAAATCATTCCAAAGCATGTGGCGCTTCTTTCAAAATTATTTTTTTAAATAAAACACAAAATCGATAGAATAGTTAATTTAAACACAGCTAACTATCGAGTAATTATCTTTGCCAAGATCAATTATTTTGAATTTAACGTGATAAACAGATTGAACAACCAATAATAACAAGAAAATAAAAGAGATAATCATTATCAATCTATTCAAACAAATCTTTTCCAAACGAAAAACAAGAAAAAAACGAGAATCAGATCGAAAACTTTTGAATAGGACCACCATAAAATGTTGAATAAATATTTTTTTAAATGAAAAATCAATAAAATTATCGACAATATCACGACTCTAATCGAACAATATCACTGAAAAAAATCAATAATATGTCTACATATATATAGTTCACTATTAAAATATTGATTTATTAAGGAGATTTTTCTGAGTGAAATGCAAAGAATAACCGAATAAAATATATTTGTTCTTTCATTAATAAATTAATTGATATTTTTATTTTCCAAAGCAAGTTATTGCATTAAATTGGCATGGGATAATGTTCCCTCTTCGACCGTATATTCGTTTGATGGGCCTCTGACCTTCAAAGATCACACTGGGCCTGTCATTCCTTTTCTGAGGAAAGAAGTACTGAAAGAAGAATAAGAATATTTTAAAACAAAACCAAATTTTCCACTGAATAATGGTAATATTTTTTCACCCTACCGTTTCGAGATCCGTTGATCCGTAATCAATTGCGAGCAATATTAACAGAAAACCAAGAATGAAAGTCATTTTCGATAATTTTTTTCCTCGACAAAAACTAGAAAGACTGCATTCAATATATGATTTTTATAAGACAACAATCGATTGCGATTGGTTGTTGGAGATTTTAAAATTCTAAAAAAATAAGCGAAAATCAAAATATGATTTGTTAGCAAATAAATTTCGAAAGGAAATACTAATTGATGAAATTTGCTTATCCAAAAATTTAATGAATCGAATCAACAAATTTATTTACAAATGTTTATCTGAAGATAAATAATATGTAACTGATACTGATAATTATTTTGGTACACATTTAGATTAAAAAAAATAAAATAAAAACTAGTGATAATAATTATTACTACAAGGACTCCATGTTTTCTTCTGCTTTATCTTAATATTATTATTTGCAAGCAAGTTTTCATGTGAAATCCAGAATTAGTCTTATTATTCCAGAACCATACATAAATTCAAGCTTATTTCTCTTTCAATATGTTGATGAAAAATGAAGATAATTAAAATTATAATTATTATTTATCTGATCTTTTCGCAAATTTATATTAAACGAATGATATCCCAGTGGCTAATACAATAACAACTGTAACATACATGCAGTACCAATAACAATTTATCATGTAAAGCAGATTTCAAATGAATATTGAACACAATTCTCAGTTTTCGTAGTCTTATATTCGAATGATAAAGATTTATTTTAACATTTATTCTGAGATACATTTTCGTGGAATCACATTATTAGGTGTGCATTTGTATTCTCTCTCTTTTATTGATAATCAATTGTTTAATATACGTTAATAATTTATCGTTCAAATTCACATATTAGGCATATCGGTACTTGTAATTGTCGATTAATCGATAATTCATACGATCTATAAATTTCCAAAAATAGATCAGCAAATGACTAAACAAAAATAACTACATTTTAAAATTCGATTTATTGACCTGATCACACAATTTATCAATTTTAAACGAGTATATATATGAAAGAGAGAGAATTGGAACGAAAGTCTTGTCCGGTAGAAAATAATATTTAAATGATATCTAAAAAAAATTAATAAAATTTTATAATGGCACGAGGAATCACCGGGATTCCATAAACTAATAATCGGCCAACGAAATGACCTTACTTTCAACTAATTAAAATCTCGTTTTTAAGGAAAAAATTATCAAATACAAGTCAAAAGTAAAAAAAAAGTATTCATAAGCAAAGCATTTCCATTTATCATATTGGCATGATTTGCAATCGGTATAAATAAATGGAATTATTTTTTGTACAAAAATTCAATTCTTTAGAATACGAATGGGGGGATATATTTGAGGATTTTGAGGAAAAAATAATTAGCAAATAATTAGCAAAATACTCAACAATGCATTTGGATTGTAACATCAAAAATAAGAGAAAAGCTAAATATTTTAGATATGTGACAGAGCTACATGATAATTATATAATTTGATAAAAATATTATTAAATATAAAAATTTGAAATAAATATAATTAAATAAAATATTAAATTATAAAAATAAAATATAAAATCATATTTAAAAAATTCATCAAAATTCTCCAATGCTAGAATAATATAAATCGATTTTATAAAATTATTGAAAATATAATTTTATACTGAATAGTTGAAAATTATTTATAATTCAATTCATATTTCTGTGCGATCAGAGCTAAAACTCTCCATTTTATCGTAAGAGAGGAGAAGGAAAATGATTTCATTCTATTTATACTGGGAGAATCTATAATTTAAATCGATTATCTTTTAAATTTAACAGTTGAAAGTTGAGGATAAAAAACTACAAAAAAGATCACAAATTTCAAAAGAAATTACAAAAAATGAAAGCAACACACGTAAAATGGCAATTATTAAAATAAAAATTCAAATTTTAATCTTTTTTCTTGAAAATATATTTTAATATTTGTTGAGGTTCTGGCCCAACAATTTATCCACAACAATTAATTCACATTCGAAAAAATATATGTATACATTTGCATGACAGTACGTATAAAATATGCATTAATTTTTATTTGTATCAATTTTTACTTAATTGGCATGTATTTTTGTATTTTAACAACTCTTGGAATTTTTGAGCAAAAACAAGTTTGAAATATTGAAATTTATAATAATTATTTTGTGTATGTGTGTGTAAAATGCTAATATCAACGAAACCACCAAGAGCAAATACGTCGAAATCCGCTAAAATAATAAATTAATTTATAAAATATCAATGCACAATAAGATATCTGGCAATAACAGCGACAAATAAATTGTCATCTATTTTCGCGCGTGTAAATTCTATCACAGAATAAAATTATCACTCGATTAAATTTAATCGAGCGATATTTTCTCTGCCTAATAAATATATTCCGAGAGAATTTCTCTCACCAGTGAATAAATTCTATTGATAAAATAATAAATTCACTAGTATTAGATTTAATCGCCGAGAATATTCTGCGAGTGATTCATACTGCCTATATAAGGTAGCAGTCACAATTAACTCTGCCATTATTTTCAATGCCACAATTCTCGATGACAAAATTTCACTGTTACAGTTATTCGAAGACACATTAATTTTACAAGAGAATCTAGTACAAAATAGAAGATCGCAGTTGCAGAAGAATACAATATTCCATATATGCTTAGTATTTTACTGGATGTCCCTAACTTAAGATCTCTTCTTGTAAAATATTGATCTATATTATATATCGTATTGTTTTATCTCCTATTAAGAGTAAATTGGTTCTACTCCTAGAGTTGGAGATATAAACCGTCTTTGTATCTGGAAATTGGCCTATTATAAGTATTGGTACATGGTGTAGTTTTAAAAGTTATTTGTAATTTTTATTTTATTATTGTTATCCAGTTTCTGTATTGATGTTAATTGTTAATAAATATTTATAATAGCGAATTTGAGTTATCATTCATATAGGAGTTGTAAAATTGTTATTCATTTTCATTGACATTAACATTGCTAAAAGTTGAAATAGGTTTTATAAAATTTGAGACTGATAGTTAAGTTAATTAAACGTATCTCTACTGCCACACTTATTGTCTTCAAACAATAATGCTGTGCGAGGTGAAGGAATATCACCTTAGGTAGATTACATCAGTGGTCTTAATCAAGAGCTCATAGAGACTGATTAATACAGTAGTGGAATCAAATAACATTAAGCTTATTTATACAATAAAATCAATAAAGCCCGAATGTAACATAATTATACAAGAACTATTTGAACATACAGAAAAGATTCCAAACATGACAAAAAGAATCATTGTTTTAATTAGATTTAATGAATAAAATCGATTTTAATTAATATTTTTTATCCAATCTAAAATAATTATTAATTAAATAATTATGAAATCGTTTGAAGAAATTTAAAAAGTAAATTTAGTGAAAATATTTTACAAATAAATAAAGAGATTAAAAAATTTATTTTTCAAATAATTATTACAAATACAATTTAAAATCGAAACTAAATTTTCAAATAAATTAAATTTTTGAACCAATAAAAATATTTTGATTGAAAATTAATGAAAATATTATTTAATTCAATCAAAATTTAAAAAATAAAAATTTCAAATAAAATTAAAAAATAAAATTAAAACATTATATTATAGAAATAAATAAATTAATCAATAAGTTTCAAAATCCAATGTGGTCAAAAATATTTTTAGTGGCCACCTAACTATTACTGAATTTGGATTTATTCATAACTCACGGACCAAGGAAATTGTTAACAATACGGATTACAGAGTCTTTGTAGAGATAGAATGTCAATTAACGGAATCCCAACTAAGAGTGGATCTTCAACGGATAAATGGCCGAAACAGCTCAACAAATATAGAAGAATACTAAAACCTCCGAAACGCGATAAAAAAAACGGCCCGACTAGACTGCGGAACTGCTCACTTTTATTGCAGGAGTTCTCGGAATTTGGCAACCACAGACCAACGACATGGCCATAAAGAAAATACTAAACTAAAATATTGATTATCTACGGTCGGTGATGAGTACTATGGCAGTTTTGTTCTGATAATTTTATGAAAGTCCGAAACCAGTTTTTTTCATGGACATTTTCGATTAAGAATGAATGAATGAATTCGAAAAACAATGATCAAGTGGTCGAAATCTTTTAAAAACAATCTCCCACAATAAACCACCACCAAGAAGAAAATTGAATTAATAATTATAAAATCTTATATAAAAGAAAAGGTAAACAAGGAAATGTTTTGGTTGTAAAATATTAATTTGATTCGTTCCCATTCGAGTAATGTCTATAAAATTATAATTTTATTTAATTTGACTACTTATTGTAATAAGTAGATAAAATTGTTTTAATTAAACTTTCTTTAACTTCGCATCCTTATCCAAATATAAAAATGAGAAAATCGATAATTATAAACCGAAACATATAATTTCCGGTATTCTAAAAATGATAATATAAAATAATATTACAATGATTAAAGAAAGATTGATTCAGTTATAAAATAAAATGACCTGAATGGTTCTTTCTTCGAGTTGATTTTTCAAATCGTGTAACAAATCTCCAAATTTTTGATCGTAAAGTTCAGTCCGTTCAAAATTGATGTATTTCTAAATTAAATAATCGATATTTTGAATAATTTAAGCATCAATGATGAATATAATAACATCTCCTGCTGTTTCAAGACCCAGATTCTTTTCGGTATATCCTTTATCGAGTCGCACCAGAATCATATTCTTTCTCAATGTTACTTTAGCTAATCGAAACAAGGCCATTCCGAGCTTATTGTTGGCGAAGTTGCCAGAAATGAAGCTGATTATAATCTATCAATACATACTCTTAATAAATTCATATAAATATTACCATATTGATATTATCATAGATATCAGGAGAGAGATTTAAAATAGAAATGAAAAAATGATAACAATTAGAATTTATTGTTTGAAAGATTAATATTAAAATTAAATTGTATCAGTATAATTTTGATTATAATTATAGTAATAATAATAACAACAATAACAATAATGATAATAATAATAATAATAATAATAATAATAGAGCCCGCTTAAATGTTAGAATGATGCAGTAACACAAATTCAACGTAAACAAAATGGTTCAAAACTCATAGAAAATATAAAATTAACATAGAAATAGAGAATCAAAACCACGATGTAATAACAGACTTGAACGATAAGTATTGGATAATAAATAATTTGAATGAATAATAATAGATAAAAACTGTAAAATGATATTAAATAAAAAATATGTTTATCAATTATCGTTTTGGATTGCTATGGGAACATTACACTTTTCCAAGACAATGAAGCACATTTAAACAATAAAATACTCAAATAACAAATGAAATGAGCACAGAATGAGTGTCAACATTGAGCTAAAAGTCGGAAATTGGCACAAAATTTTTCAATCAAGTACAGTTTTCAGTAAGAAATTTTAAACTTTCACAACAAATTGTTTTCAAGCAACGCGATTTCATTCAGCAAAAATCAATTTAAAATAACACCAGCGTTGTCACTGGGATTTATCTGCAACACGAATAAAATTACAAGCTCGACCTTTATCTTCAGATCACAATGAGTACATTTATTTTCGTGGTTATTAGGGCAATAATCCCAGCTAGAAATTAATCAATGTTTAGACTACACTTCTAAGCTACACTTCTTCCATGATTTTGTTTTTTACCAGAGTCGGATGCTATTAGTTCCAACGGGAAAGCTTCACAAATATAAATACATCTCACAATTGTTCATTTTTATTATCTAATGCTATATCAATCAATAAACCTTTACTGTGGATATGTTCTATTCATGTCGATATTAAAATAATATTTACAACACGTAACCTATTAATCTGCTAAGGGTCAGATTGTTGTTTGAATCTATTCATACATTACTGATTTTTAGATTTGTTCTTATTATATTAAGGTCATTATTGGTATTTTTGAATTCCATCAATAACTAAAAAGGTTAAAATATTTATTTCCAATGTATTAAATTTGAAAATTTTGTGAATGAAACATCAAATCATTCCCTCACATACAAACCTACATAAATATCATTCGATACACAACAATCTCATGAAACTTTAAGACAACTGAATCAATATCATTTTCCTAGATTTACAAATATTTTGACCTTGTATTTTCTCCGATCGGTAATCTAATTTTACCTTGATACTCTAAAATCAATCCAGAGATTTTATTGAAAAAATTAGTTGAATAAAAATAATTCTAATAAAGATCTTTTGGATTCATGATCTCCAAATAAAAAGGATTGCTTTTATCGATATGATTTAGTTCTGTTCTGTCTACATTATCTAATAAGATGCACGAAATTATCACTTTATCAAAAAAATTTTTGCATCTTTCTAACTATTAATCAAAGAATCACATTAATATTATTAATAAATGTATTTTAAAATCACCCTAATAAATTTATTTAGAGAATAAGTGAATATTAAAATATTCAATTACATTAGTAGATTGATTTCCAATTATCAAGTAAGTTCAGATAATCTATTGGAAAATTGATAAACTGAATAATTATCGGTAGGTTTCGAATAAACAATTTGAAATTCATATTTAAATCTTGGTGAAATTTATAAATATTTATGAATGCAAATAAGCCAAATCTTAACTAAAATCATAAAAACTGTTTTCAAAACTTGAAAATGATATATTCACAGTTCTAGTTTAAATCAATAATAACTGCTGAGAAAATCCAATCCGGGTTATGTGATTGAATATAAAATGTCTTATTAGTTGATTTATTATGTGTGTTATTAATCTCTCACCTCAGCACGGGTCAATATTTCTATGTACTGATCTTCGGGAGTGCCTTCTATCAATGGATCACACCATCTGAAAGAATATTTTATTGTTAAAACATATAATTCTAAATACAATGAAAAGCGAACACAGAATATTGATTGGATAAATCAGTTATAATTCGCTTAGGCGTATTCAATAATAAAGAATCATCATGATAATCCATATCCGAAACCAATATCATGATTGGATAAATATCAGGTCGCAAATTCGACGATAACAGGTTTACGGATTTTTTGAATTGTAAATCATAATCTTCTATCGCGTCAGGAGGAGTGCTTTCTATAAAATACAAAGCCGATCAATAAGTGATTAATAATAATAAATTCCGATGATAATAGTACTATCCAATCATCGTAGATAATACTGTTATAATATCTATCAATATTTGAAAGAAGAAAATACTCTCCATTGCAGAATTTGACAACCGCATCCAACGCATTGTTAAAAATTAAGAATCTGCATGCTCCTCGTACTTTTTGGAAATTTTCGCTTAGATAACAAGTATTTTTAAAATTTTTATTTATAATTATAGAAATGTTAGGTAGTTCGAAGTAATAATAATATATGAAAAATATAAATGAGATCACCTTGTATCTCGGTCATAGTAGTGATGTGAAAATTGCGATGACATTGAATAAATACGGTTTTTGACTGAATTGCTCTTTGAAGGACACTTTTATTGAATAAATAGGGATCGCTGTCTCTCTAAGGGGTAATAAAATAATAATTATAATAATAAAGATAATTTCTTTAATATTTAATATAATAATGGCTATAATAATCAGATTAATAATAGAATATGTGCTGATATGGGACTGAAATGCACTCACAAGAGATACATTTTGAAAATCCAGTATTGAGCAAGTTTAAAAATAGTGAGCTTGAATTGCAATACAATACTGATGAGTGGAAAGAATTACAAAATAGATACTTCAAGAAGGAAAACTCTAATAATCACTACAATAATAATAACAATAATAATTATAATGACAATAATGACAACAATAATAATAATGATAATAATATTACTGATAATACTAATAGTAATAATAATATTATTATTAATACTACTAATAATAATATAATACTAATAATAACACTAATAATAATAATTACTAACCTCCGACACACACTTTTTACAAGAAATTTGATACTCATATTTAACCCCACTGAAAGCTTCTGATATCAGAGTTTCGAACATCTCATGAATGATGAATAATATATTATCGGGCCAATAGCCTCTGGCACAGATTTTGACGGTTCGATCGCTTTGAACAAAATTAGATAGAAGTACACTTTAATAAATGAACGATTTATACTTGAGCTTTGTCATCAATGCTTTGTCGCCATCTTTATTGAGTAAAGATCCATGTTGCCAAATAATGAAGTTATCGGAAAATTGAGATAATCTCACCTGGATAGTGATAAAACGAAATATAATTTCAATAAAACGATCTATTAACCTGAGCTCGATTAAATAAACCAGGAGGCAAATATTCAAATTGATAGAACATATTCGATTCTCTTATTTGTGTAAAATCAACGAAATCAGGCCATTGGAATTCTGGTGGCTCATTTGGCAGAAGGCAAGGAATAAAATTGAAATCCTGTCCAGGTACTTGAAAAGTTAAATCAAATATTTCAGTCAAACGTAAAAGCCAAGAATGGATTGTTTCAGGATATTTCGGCCAGACAAGTTTGATTTTGGAATGATATAGTTTTCCGTTCTACACGGACACATCAGGATTAATGGAATGGTAAACATTTGAAGAAAATCTACCTCGATTACTGAATTTTTCACGCTGACAACACAAGCCATCACATCAACCAACCATTGGGAATTGATAATTACGAAATCCTTCAGTAATGGGAATTCGAAATATTGGATATTTCCCAGATCGTGTAGGAATCGTACAACTTTATTGATCTAAATGATAAAATATAACAAAAGATCTGTGCATCAAGAGAACGTCTCACTTCCGAACCGTATATTGCATTGTTGGATGCTAGTTTTACGACGGCTTCCCAATTTAAATAATCTGCTGTGTTTCTCTGGCTTAATTGGAGATAATATTACGAAATATCAATGACAAACAATTGATTGAGCTAACCTGATAAGATCTTTTTCCAATCGAAGCCAAGCATTTGGAATGATTTCACCAATATACGGTTGCTTTTTCGTTTCTTCAATGATGCGATCATGTAGTTCTTTCATGCCCTGTTATAACATTAAGGCCAGTTTCCATGGTTTGTAATGACATAGTCAATGTTTTAAATTATTGTGATGGGTACGAATTAATATTAATGTGAAAATATATTAACACAATGAATTCTGACTACACCAAATCGTCAATAATCGATACTCAAAGTTTCACAACAGTGGTATTAAATTAAATATCATTGTTTAGGTTTATATTAGAAACAATATCTATTGATTATTGAATATTATAGCACAATAAACAAAACGAATTGCCACGAATAGAATATTTCCAGTTGGAATTTATTGAACAGTGACATTTCAAGGATTATGATTTCACTAATTAAATCACCGACAATTCCAACAAGAAATCCATTTACGGTTTCCATACCTTATTACTTATCAACACCACCTCCGAAAATAATCACTGAAAACACACAAGAAATAAAATTAAGAAAGTTCCCAAATTTATTCGATTATAATCGATATTACGTGGCGAAACTTAAGCAATTAACAAGAAATATTCTGTCTCATAGAAAATCATTTATAAGAAACCATGAATACAGAATAATATTAATCGTAGAAAATTTGTCAAAACCAGAAATATTTTGATCTTTATTATTTTATTCAGTAATTCACAATTGTTGAAATGATATTTATGATAATGAATTTGAATAACAATGCCATTCTTATATCAAATTGATTGGATCCAGCCCTGGCATTGCATTAACTGAATTAAATTTTATCTTGAAATCAATAATAACTAAGAAGGATTGCCGGCACATACAGGCCCAACCCTTAGTAAGTTAATCAACAACAAGGCATTATGAGTATCTGGTTATTGTTTTAGTTAATTAACGATTTATTTTTTATCCCTGATGTCAATATTTAAGTGGATATTCTATACATTAATTTTTATTTGTTATAGCCGTAATTATATCTTATTAAACAGCATTCGTTATTTCATTTGGAGACGGAAATTTAACTTATAACTTATAATTGAGTTTATTTTTATAATTATACACATTTGTTAATTATCTCAACACGTATTTTATCAAATTTAAAAGTCATAATTCTCTCGAAAACCTCAAAAAAGCTAATAGTTATGTAAGTTAATACTTATTTATTATAATTTATTTTTGGCGCTTGAAAATAGGAAGTATGTGAGAGATAGGTTAATGTAAAACTGGAATATTATTCGAATATTTGTTCAGGACTTATCGGCTTGTCATTAATACATATATTGAGTACAGTGGGCATGGAGTTGAGGCCCTGTCCATCACTTACAAGTGAATGAACAATTGAATTGAATCATTAGTTATAAATTATATTATCAAATAGCTTTATTCAAGACTTTTATAATAGATGAATAAAATAAATAAGCCAATAATACCTTGCCATTGAATGAACTAACGAAAAAAAACCCAACAACCGCAGGATATCTGGATTTATACAAAGAAGTTGGAATTTCACTCTTTTCCACCTGCAAAAGCTCATTAAAATTACTTTTTCGGAACTATAAGATACCTTATCAGAATGTGTGCCTACTATGAAAATTGGAGATGCCGGGGCATGGCAGCCAATACTATTCAAACAGAAATCAAGACCCGCATGCTCGAATCCTTGTCGAAGATTCCAGATCAACAAATAAATCGATCGACCAGTCAAATAGAATTGATGAGTGTTATAATACAGTGTTTGACCGGCAAAATCCCAAACCGAAAACTGTAATGTTATGCCATCATCTTGTTTTGTAGACCATGTATTAATGTCGATTCCGTCAGTGATCGCTTCCTCTGATAAATGAGGAGCTCGAAAATCCTTACTGGTGAGTGCTCTCATGAGACTATAAATGAGACTAAAGATTCTTAAAGAATATTTATCATTCAACCTGGTTTTTCCAGCTCCACCGAGTCCAACCAACATCAGTTTAGTTCTATAACAAGCCTCACTGCCACTAACCAGTCGCAATAAATAAGCAATCGTAATTCTCATACCTTGTTTACGAATTTCGTATGGTGGTGTTTTGAGATTATTACAATTTTGCAAAGAGAGAACTGGAAGCGATTGATTGTGATGAAAATAATATGAAAAAAATCATTAAAAAAAAGCACCCTCCAATGGCAGTGTTCCGAGATAGCTACTCAATGTTTGTAAATTCATGCAACCATCAACCACAAATTTTTTTAAATTGATTAAATTCTGAATCTCATCTGGTACAATATCGAATGCTTGATAAGGTAAAACCAATGATTGCAATGACGTACAACCCAATATTTGCAATGGAAAACCTAGATTATTGGTGGCAAAATTATTGGTGAAAAACATAACAGAAATCAATATTATAACATCTAAAGTTTATCAAAAAACTGAAAATTATTATAAAATAATAGGAATGATGATAATTATAATTTTTATTTTTATTAATGTTAGTTATTGTTTCTAAAATTAATAAGTACTATTATTATCATTATTATTATTATTATTATTATTATTATTATTATTATTATTATTATTATTATTAT
>JBBMOY011572522.1:0-13931 GCA_037951405.1 Platydemus manokwari | reverse complement strand
CTAGGCCCCCAGATTTTTATGCCACTGGAATTACTAAACTTTTGTCTCGTTGGCAGAAATGTATCGAATCCAATGGGTTTTATTTTGATTAATAACCTTTTTTTAAAGCGAGTTATAGTCTTTTAAAGTTGCTATTAGATAACGGCCATTATTTTTGCACCAACCTGATATAATCGGTTTTTTGAACGGTTCCCATTATATTCCTATTCTATTTTTACTTATCGGAGCTTTAAATTTCCATTCAAGTTTCAATGATTTTGATTCCTTTATAAATTTGTCGTAAGTGCCCCACTACTTATATTATCATTCTTTCTAAATTTATAATTAAGAACTTTACTCTCCATGGGTTCTCTAATATTTCCATTCATTTTCCTATTATGTTTACTGATCTTAATTGATTTCTTTTACAGTTTCTTCCATTTTCAAATGCAGTTATGGTTTTTTAACGCCTTTTACAGAGTAAATAACAAATTTATCAACGCTTAATGCGAAATCAATTTTATCAACCTAGATCCATTTTTCCAAGTTATAAATGCTCATTGTAAAATCGATTCTTAAAGCACGATTGACCTATATATTAAAGCTTATTACGAGATTGACACTCAATGCATACTTTTAATTTACCTAAATTTATCAACACGTAAGATAGAATGAAATATATCGGAAATATCAATTTTTAGTGTGGAATTAGAGCTCGAAAGGCACTTTTAATTCGTTTATTATAAATTTGCGTCGCTGATAAAGTAGCTCTTTGGACCAGCAAAAATTTATCAAATGAGCTTTATTAATTAATTCAGCAATTTTCGGTGTTTATTTTTGCGGTCTGTTTTCTATTTTGGTTTTTTCCTATTTATTGACTTTTTCGGCCAATGTCTTGGTCATATCAGAATTCTGGAGTTCTAACGACCCTCAAGTAAAAGGTAATCACGAACTCAATATTATGATGTTCTTCCTCGATCTAGACGCTGCTTTATTGATAAGTATTTACTAAACTTTTAATTCCTAACTGCCTCGGTCGCATCCTACCAAAGGCAATGTATTGATTCTTTTATTTTATTCATTTTCTATAAATTCTCTACAATTTTTTTTAATAACGACAAACATTTTATGACTTCTAATAACCACATAATAATCAATTTTATGCTACAATCAATGTGAGATCGTATAAAAATAATTATTTTTGTACAACGATGATCGGGTAAAAAATAATCAATAAATGCCATAGCAAAGATACTCGTATGAATGCTCATCTATTTTCAGAATAACGATAATCAATAAATGTCAAAGATAGACTATGATGAGCGTGTAACAGAGCTTAATCAAAATACCCACGAATAATCCTCAAAAAAGCATTATAAACAAATGAATATCTTTTCCAGATATCCTCTTTAATTGATAATATTAATCAGATATATTAATATACCTGTAAATCATAATATTTTAATTATTTAATTGGGAGAAGATTGTCCGTGTCTAGTTTTTCCAACTGGAAGACGGAGTCACGTAAGGGTTAAATAAAACATAAAATTATATTCTTAAATCTATGTCATTCCTATTTATCTAACGTAGCTCAAACACCTTGAACATTAGTTTTACTCCTCTTGGGAGTCTATTAACCTCAATATTCTGTGGAATAGATAGGGTTCGAACCAATTGGTATCTAGAAATAAAATTGCATGAATTGTTACATCATTGATTTATACAGTTTTTTTTAATTTATAGTAATTTTTTTTTAATACCCATATCATATTTTCCTTTATTAAATTTTCATGAAGGGACAATTACATAGTTGTTATGGTAACCAATCATAATAAATACGAATAAACAGACACAACTAATCACAAATAAATACCAATAAGAGAAACACAGAAAATTGTCCATGAGGCGAACTGAAAAATCACAAAATGCAAAAGATTTTTGTCACAATAAAAATTGATGATTTTCAGTGTAATTACAGAAGAAGCACTTCAGAAGCTATGGGTAATTTTTTATGTATTTTAATTAATGGCAATAATCTAACCTGGTCAAATTTATCGAGGAATATTTGACTTCTTTCTAAACTACTTCTCCGCTGATCTCGTTTTTCACCATAGTTACGGTAGCAAGCCAGAAGGCAATATATCAAATGCTGACTAATCTTAATTAAAAAATTAACTCTAGTAATAATAATTCAAGATCATAATCAAATTAAAATAAATATAATTATCAGAGTATACAAATAAAATGATTTGATAAACCGACAGAGAAAAGAAAATAATAAAATCCATTATTCATAATCCCCATAAGCAGATAATATAAAAGGAAATGGTATAAAAAACAGAAAATCGCTCACAAAATATTTCTTAGTCTCTGACATGAATATTTACAAAAAACTAAAAAATATTAGCTTGTTAAATTATTGAAAGATAAAAGAGATAATTTTGAAAAAAGTAAAGAGTCTTGTCGTAGATAATTGAGGAAAAAATATATTCTAAACTTTATTATATTTTCAAATTTATACCAACCAAAAGAATGTTCATTAACTGAATCGTACCTGGTTGACTACCTTTCTAACCAGTTTGTTTAATACAAATATTGATTTTCTTACATTACAGTAATTTTTTGTTTAAAATTCTTTGAATGGGTAACACAATTATCAATTCAAGTAAGATATTACTTTAAAATTATATCAGTTATGGAATATTATTTCAGTCTTGTGTTTTAGAATTTAAATATCAACAGACTATCATGTATAATGCTTGATCATGTTGTAATGACATTGCGATTCAAAAGTCAAATTAGTAATAAACTATTAGGGCATAGCCCGAACTATATAAATAGCGCGCTCATTCTGTACCGTATTTTATACTCATTGTTGCAATTCACAGCAACGAAGTAAAAGGAAAACCTTATTCAAAACAAATACTGAAGACTAAGGTGTAATTCGAAGAATAAATAAGGATGTCAAATAACCGGCAATAATTACAGATCACAGTTTGATTAGAGTCTTTCTTAATAAAATTAAAGAGACAGAATAGCAAAACAGTCGTTATATTTTCAAATGTTTTATTATGGTGAACTGATGAAGCATATAGCAAAGATTAAAGACTGGATAAAAAGGATTTGCTTAATTACAAGATGATTACGAACATATTTTTTTGTCAACAATTTGCATTTCATGAACAAAAAATGGAGATGTTAAATTCACCATTTAGTTTATGTAGCGAGAACCTAATATTCTTATTGATCTTCGTGATTAGTTTTTTTCTAAAATAACGTAAAACTTCGAATTGAAGAACCTGTTCAGTGATGAAATATATGTTGTGATAAAATATGTAATATATGTGGAAAAGAAAAAATCCATCACAGGATACCATAGCAACGAAAATAACTCTGAAAATCAACAATATTTTTTGAAATAACTCGCTTTAATTTTGGATAAGATTTTATAAATAACTGCAACGTTGTTGATGAACATGTAGGACATTATCATTGTGATCACAAATCATATATGTGGCAAATTATTTTATCAAAATTTAGTATATTCGAACAAGTATATTAGTTTTATTAAATGATATTCGATTCCAATTTTTATCGAATCAACAACTTTCTCAATCGAATCAGTTTGTATAAAAATTTTTGCAGATTTTTTCACAACAACATATGTTTGCAATCAATCAATACTTTTGTTTATCAGATAATTATTTTAATTAGATCAAAAAAACCGAAATGTTATTTGATTGGAATAATCAAATATTGTAATGGAATGAATTTGGAAAGATCACCGTGAAAAATTATAAAAGAAATTTAATTTAAACGAGATAAAGTATTTGTATTGCTAAAATGTTGAGAGAAAAATAATATTGATTTAAAAATTATTCTGGATATTATAAAACGTGATGTTATTATTATTATTATTATTATTAAAAATAAACATTGTTAAAAATTATTAATATTTTGTTTTTAATTTTAAAATATTGTTGGATATTTATTGTATACTCTTGTGTGATCAATTATATCAATGGACTCTCGATTTATTGATTCAACAAAACAGCAATTATTGGAATCTCGAATGTTATCAACAAGCTCAAGTTATAATAATGTAAATACCAATTCAAATTCACAAGAAAGTAACTCATCAAATCAAAAATTCGAAGCCAATGTGGAAACAGAATTAACGATTAATATAAACAGTGTTTCCAATTTGTTTTCCGACGAATCCACAACAATCAATGATAATTCTACATCAAGTACATGCTTGATAAATGATGCTAATAATTCGACAACAGATTGCATCATTGAAACACCTATTAATAATAATAACGATAAAATGATAATTAACAATTCACAGGTCGAAATCGATCCATTTTCTTCACCCAATAGACAACAATCAAAGGGAAAGCGTAGAAACACCAACAAATTTGAATCAGAAAGAAGCAAAAAGTTTTGTAAGATTTTATTATCGATTATTACAATGTTTTCATCAAATCTATATTTATCAAATTATTTAATAAGATTTTTTAATCACGATTTTTTAAAATTTAAAAACGTTCGATATTACACGTTAATTAATGCATGTAAATCATTGGGGCTTCTTAATTATTTCCTATGTTAAACACTTGTCTGAGTTATAAAATGCTTATTTTTCATTGATATTTATTATTAGGTTATCGCAATGAAAAACGCATTGATGAAATATTCAAGGTAAATATTATTTTATCATTTCTATTATAATTTACTGCAATTTAATTTCTTGTTGCCAATAAATCTTGGAAAGAATTTATTTTTATCTTGTCTTATTTAACACATCTTTATTAGACCCAAATACCAAATGTTCTTCAACAACAACAACCACTCTCTCCACCGCCCAAGAATTGTGGTAGCGATGGCTCAATTGACATTACGCATGAAATACATCCTGTGGTGAGTGTGAATTATGTTTCCCATAATAATATTATTTATTGACAAAGTTTTTGATTTCCGATTAATTATTATTAATACTTGTTTATGGATAATTATATATTTTATTAAATCGGTTTTGAACAAATGATGTCTTATTTCAATGCTAATTATATTTAAAACAACAGGTTACTCCGAAAAATAATAAAAGTAATAAAATCTTGAAAACATTCAAAAAACCCAGCATGAAAAAAGATGCTGTTAACTCAGACCAATCCAATCATCCTGATCAGAACAATGATAATTGCAAACATCCAACTAATTATAATGATGTCTCATTCAATAACGACAGTGATGTCGTCATAAATAGTTTACAAGTCAAATTATTACATCTCGAGCAAAAAATTGAAGAAGCAGATAAAGAAATTGAACAATATAGAAATGATCGAAAAAAAAGTCGAGAAGAACGAATTAAAACTCTGATAGAACAAGTTCGAATTGAAATTCTGGATATTTAAAATGACATTAGATGATTATAGAATGAAATAGAAAGACAGTATGCAATGGAACTGGTCCATGAAAACAAACTGAAAATTGGGAAATTTCAGAAATTCAGTCAAGGTGCTTATTTTGAGGATAAATGGTATGAAGGTTTGGAATATAAAGCCATTGAAAAGTTAAATAGTTTTTAAATATTGTGTTCCATTAATTAATATCTACAGAAAACGTAAAAATCTTGAGAAGCGCAGAGATGAAAATGACAAATTAAGGAAAATGTTGAACAAGTGTAAATCTGCGAGTGAAAAGTTAAAACAAAATACACAAAAAACATACCCAGAGTAAATAAATTAATATTAATTTCTGATTATTATTATAGATGTGTAGAATAAATCCCAGAAAGCAAATGAAATTAAAAGAAATATGTGATATTCGTAGGTCACACATAAATGACGAAGAAAAAGATCTCCAAGCCGAAATTGAACGACTCGATCGAAAGCGTAATCTTCATATAAGAGAAATAAAAAGAACAGATAACGAAGAATCATCACGGTTTCGAGATTATCCTATATTAAATGACAGATATTTAATCCTCTCACTTCTTGGCAAAGGAGGATTCTCCGAGGTTCACAAAGGATACGACCTCGATCAGCTGTGTTTCGTTGCTTGTAAAATTCATGAATTAAATCCAAGATGGTCACAAGACAAGAAAGACAGTTATATCAAACATGCCTTGCGTGAAATATCGATTCACAAAAGTCTCCATCACGAATGTATTGTTCGAGTTCATGATGTATTTAATATTGACAATGATGCTTTCTGTACGGTTTTGGAATATTGTGAAGGAAATGATCTGGATTTTTATCTCAAACAAAACAAATGCATTCCAGAACGCGAAGCAAAATCGTTAATCTATCAACTAGTCGACGCACTCAGATACTTAAATGATCGCAAAAATCCCATTATTCATTACGATCTTAAACCTGGAAATATTCTGCTATGCGATTATCCAGAAATCAAAATCACTGATTTCGGTTTGAGTAAGATCTTCCCCGATGATCATCACAATCCCGATGGAATGGAACTGACAAGTCAGGGTGCCGGCACATATTGGTATTTACCACCGGAATGTTTTGTCATCAACAATGGACCACCAAAAATATCTAATAAGGTAGATGTTTGGTCCGTGGGAGTGATTTTCTATCAGTGCCTTTATGGCAAAAAGGTTTTATTGGATAAAATTGTATTTTTATACCTCATTTAATGATTTTGCAGCCATTTGGTAACAATATGACTCAGACTGATATTCTTCACAACAACACCATTCTCCAAGCTAAAGATATTCATTTTCCTGCTGGTCCCAAAATCAGTGATGCCACAAAGGTGAGTTAGCAAAAGCATTTTAAAATTTTATTCGAATTATACATCATAAATCTTGAAAGACGATTTCAAGGACAACTGATCAATAATCTAAATTTATTGGGTTTTTTTGTTTAATATTTTATTTATACTTTTAGGATTTTATTCGTAAATGTTGTACATATAGCAAAGAGTTGCGGCCCAATGTTTTTCAGATCCACGAAGATGATTATTGGAAATAAGAGAATTGGAAACGAACTTGCTATCGCATTTGAACTTTTCGTTTAAGATTGGAATTTGTACTTTTAGAATTTATATTTGGTGCTATGATGTAATTGATAAATAAATATTATTCTGAATATCTAATAGTTTTTACTTTCAAATTAGCTCTTTTATTTCGACAAAGAAATGATTTATTTGAGAATTTTTAAAATTTAATAATTCGATTTTATAAATATTTTTGCTTGGCAATTAATGATTATGAATGCAATCGATTTGTTTTACATTTTCAAAAAATCAATATTTTTTTTGTTTTTTGTATCTATTTTTTCATTTTAAATATGGTCTTTAAATAGAAGAAGAGGCCCAATATAAACTTAACCCAAGGAAAAGAGATAATCATCAGATTTGGAAATTTTATCTTCTTAGAGAAAATAGTTTCCGAGAATCTTAGTGAGCGGTTTACAAAATATATCTCCTTACAACTGCAAATAAGCACATTAATCTTTATCCTAACAGCTAAGGCTTAGACTTAGTTTTAGAATATTTTTCCTTTAATATTTAGAAGACTGAGTTTATATATCAGTTGACGTTACAAAATTCAAATTAAGGAAGAAACCAATATAAGATTTACTCTCATTAGCAGCATTCGAAAAGCTTAAAAGGACTCTCGAAGGTTGGTTACTGAAAGATTAATTCAGGAATAAGAGAGAAATACGAACGGTCGACACTGTTGAAATGTATGTACTATGAATTAGTTTGTGTTTCATCTTCCATTTTAAAGAAATAAGAATAGAACAAATACATCTCAAAAAGCAATAATATTGACCTCGGAAAAAATTAAGATAGGCGTTCTCTTCGGTTATCCATACGGAAATATTAACTACAGTAATCAATAAATATAATAAAGTTAAGCTACGACATCAGTCACGATCGAAAAACCTGTGAAGGAGGGAATGAATGAATGAATGAGTACAACAACACTATGGAAATTATTGAGCAAATAAATAGTTAAAAATTACTCGCTTTGTGCTCTCTAAAAGAGCTTCACTTCAACAAATGCGTGCTCAAAAAACACAAATTTCTGTGCGAGAAAATAAGGACCAACACAAAACATTCTCATTAAACTCTAAGAATCCAGATCGGTTTAAAACCAAATCAATAATAATTATGAACATACTACTGATCTCAACAACTTAGAGAAGGTTATAGTTCCAAGAAGAATCCATTAGTCCAGATCAATAAAGACTTAAATTTGATTCAGCTAACATAAACGAACAATAAACATTATTCTTATCTTTATTTTTCTTTTATATACCCCTTTATTTTTATGATTACGCAATGGAATATTTTTATCTATCATATGTGATTATCGAGATAAATCTATTATTTCATCTTAGATAAAAAATGGGCTTTTATTTGAAAGAAAGTATGTCGCGATTTTTATTATTTAATAATATTGATAATAATATTTAGATAAAATTATAATATAAATTAAGTAAAAATAAATAAATTTACGCAAACTGGAATGTTGACAATTGGATATCATATGGGATAGCAAATGGGATAACAAATGGGATAAATCAATTAAAATCTGGCCATAATTAATGATAAATATTTTCAATTAAATATGCAAAATTATCAGAAAACCAATGCTCAAAAAATTAATGAAAATTATACATAAAACTGACAAAGGCACACAATTGACGAATAATTGATTTTTGTAAAAACTATTTTAGCGTCTTATTCAGTCTCTGAGTTCGAATCCGATCTATACCTGACAATACCTTGATAAATTTATAACTTATATCCGTCTCGACACAGTACAATGTTATTGATATTAATGGTGTGGCGTTAATGGTCTATTTAACCCGCTCTACTAAAATGATCTTAACGATCTGGATTGTAACTATGGTTTACGTCTCCAAATAAATGGCGGTATTTGAATTCTGAAATTTAACTAATAAATAATAAAAATAGACAGTAATGATAGACTATGATTATGATTGGTAAATATACCGGTAAATGATGTTATATTTGTTGGGAGTCCCACCCGAGCACAAGGATATATTTAACCCCCTACATAGCACAGTTTACTTTTAATCCTGCATATAGCACAATTACGAGCATAAAAAGTGCCTACGTATGCCTTAACCTTTGACTGTGAATGAAAAATGGACCCAAGTTCAAATCCAGTTCAATTTCGAAATAGAGCCTTCTAAATCCCAATTTTCAAATTGTCAAAAGCGTTTATTGCTGCTGCAAAACCTTGTGTGACAATTTCATAATGATGATAACTCTTGTGTTTTATGATAATTATTATGGTTTATGTGTCATGATCAACAATAATGACAATTTTATGTTTCACACAATTTGATATCCTTTATAATGTTATCTTTTACAATGTAAGAAAGCGAAGGGAGAAAGGTTGGTAGATTTAGGAAAAATAGAATATCGACACAAGGAATATTAAATGTATTGATACGCAAAAATCCCAATTAAATATATATATTAAACAAAAAAATAGAAAATTATATCAAAAACAATACCAAGATAAGGCACAAATATGCAAATGAAAAGTGGAGGTCGTTAACAAACGCGAACGGATTACTAAAAATAGTATTGGGTGGGACGGCACAGCACGGTTTAAATACCAAGTTGAAAACAGAGCCGAACACACTGTTGAAAAATAGATCACCAGGATAGTTGATTTGCAAATAGAAGCATAGCGTTATATCGATAAACAAATCATTGATTCAGAAAAGAAGTGATATATCTTGAACCAAGTCGGAAAGCATTGCGGCAAAGTTATTGCGGAAGTGGAAAACACGGAACCACCTAAACTCAAGGAGGATTATTATGTTCCAGCAGAAATTTTCTACGAAGAGAATTTGTTTTTCAATAACTGAGCCGAGTAAGGGTCATTTAATTATTATACTAGATATCATTTCATTTGTGTCGCCTTGGTTTCTAATTACTTAAATTCTATTACTAAAGATAATTCATTTATATTTAATAATTACAATTGATAATCTATTGAGAACATATTCTTACATTCATAGTTGATAAACTATATGATAATTAACGAATCATAAATCTCCCAATTTATCTCCTATTCATTAGACCTCTTCAACACCCGTTTCGGATTTTGCTGGCTACTTGCTGAGACAATGTGAGGGCCATTTTCTCATTTATTTGTGTTCATCATTTCGATTAGTGTTCCTTTTTATTTTCAAAAAGTAATTGTCATTCGACTTTTGGATTTAATACCTCATAGTAGATACACAAACTAAAGTACATAGTACTTGTATAGTACTCGGTGAAATTGGAACGGTTATTTTATTAACTTCATATTTCAGCATAATCGACCGGTTTCTTATCACTATTAAATTTTATTCGGCTAAGGTATTCGTCACCTTGGCTTTACTAAAAACCTTTAAACCACAACAGTAATAGTTTCCGATAACTTGGTCCTCATACCCATTATTGAAGCCCGTTAAGAGCCAGTATAGAAATAAAATAAACCAATCCAACCATAACATTTAATATATTGAACACTTTATTAAACATAGCAAATCAATCAAACCGAAATGTTTTACAAGAATATAAAGAAGTAATAAAAAATACAAATATTATTGTTACAAAATTTGACAACAAATACAATGTTTGGGAATGCATAAAAATGTCCTATCTATTCCATTGAAGATTGTGATACAACACACTCTCCTTTGTTTTATTGGTGCAGTATCAGGGTTCAAGAAGAATTTACTATATGATTCTATGGAATGCCAAACGCCCTTTTCTGTCCACCAGCTAGAGAAAAATTGGACATATAACAAAGAGGAAAAAATCAGCTTCGGATCATTTCGTAATGGGCTAATTCACATGACTGTTCCTTAATGGTTTCTTTTCAAGTGAGCCAAGTCAACGTTATTCCACTCATATATATATATATATATATTGTTTTCTAACTAACGGATATATTCTGTCAGATACACTTATTTTCATTTGTTTATCTGGGAGTAAGAAATTATTTTTCTTTTCCAATGAGCTATGAATTAATTCGATGGTTAAATTATTGTATTGGGTTTCTATATAATTGGATTTTTCTTGTTTATAATATATTTTAAAGGAGTTTAATTTATTTTAAAAGAGTGTGTTGTGTTTAAAGAATTTATTTACCAGCAATGCTTCTCTGGAATTGTGAATTACAAATTAAATTAAACACTCAAATATTTTTTTCGTTCCTACAAAATTACTCCACAAGAAATGTTTCCTCATCATTTTTAATATTACTGATTATTTCAATGTAGTCAAACAGAATTATACACTGACTAAAATATCGCGGTAAAAAGAACTGTCAATTTCAACCATCAAATGTGGCTGTTGATCACCAATACCCAACAAATATTTGGAGCTCGAGAAATAAATATCAACGATTACTAGAAGTTTTTACTGATTTATTTCACGATTCAAAGAAATTATTCCTTGATATTTATAATCACTAGATAATATATAATCACTTGAAAAGATTCCTTTTCGAAAGATTAAGTAAAAATATAGGTTATTTTATATAAAAGTTCGTTTTTGAGACTTTATTAAGTCGAAATTTCATGTGACATCCAATCAGACGGGGGTTTGCGTTAATGACTGTTATGTTGTTAATAAATTTTCGACATATATCGTGTTGTATAATTTAATTTTTGCTCCTGTTATAATAACAAATTACAGCCATTTATATAAAAGGTGTAGAGTAAAATAGGTAAAATAGGTTATAGGTAAAATAACGAAATTGCCATTTAATTATAAGACTATGGTATTAAATCTCGTAATATCCTAAAGAGAAATTAGTAACTTCCGCTTTAACTATTTATTAGGTTGAAAAGGTTCACCAAAAACAACAGAAGATTGATATAAAAATGCTAAGCGTTAATAAGATATTCGTGAAACTAAATATCGTAACGTCCAAAAAAGTAAAAGAATCAAACCCAATATAGTGATCCTCCATTCGGAGTTCTGGTATTTCATTTTGTACATTATAAGCTCTTTATTTATTTAGAAGACCTACTTCAGTGTTCCAAAGATAAATGTATTTCCAGACTTCAAATTAAATCCAAAGTATATTGCTACTCGGGAAACATCAATTATAATTTATTGAAGGTCAATTTTAGAATCAGCAATAATTTGTGTGTCATCTGTTAATAAGATGATCTAGTATTTTGGTGTCATTAATATGTTTTCATTCAAGAGCGAATCAATTTAGACATTAAAAGTGTAAATCATTGTAGTGAGCCTTTTTATATTAGCAGAACATGTATAATAGAAAAGGAATATCATAATTGTTATATAGGCCGTTGATAATTGAATGTACTTTTTCACTGCCACAATAATTGATGAGTAACTATCAAAATAAATTCTACTATCAAATTAGAAGTGTTTCGCATACTTACTTTATACTGACCAGAAGATCGAAGTGAAGTAAAATTATGTAATGTGGTTGTTTGTTGAGTGATATATTCATTTCAATATCTACACAAACCAAGAACTGTTGCATTAGTTACGTTGGGTGAAAAATATGAATGGAATTTCATGTTTGACTTAAATTTTTATCAGATGTGAAGCTTTTAGATTTCTATAAATTCCTTGATATGAAAAGATCATGGGCATAGTGATAAGAAGAATAACAACCGATACAAATTATAGGGAATCTGCTGAAAAAGACTGTCAGTTTAACAACTCTTAACAAACAGTTTATCTATAATTCTAAAATTGTCTTTCTTATTGTCGCAAAATATCGAAAAAGAATTAGCCTAAACTTCATCCGAATGTACAAAATATAGAAATGTATGATTTGAGTGAGAGTATACAGCTAGTTTAACCCTACTTAATTGTCGAATGTACTTCGTATCATGGTCAATAAGTAATATCATGGAGTTAAATTAGCATTTTGGGGGCGTTAAAAGAAGGTGAACGAGATTGCAATTGGATGTATAAAGTTATAGATAAAACTAGTTTTAAATATCAGTAGTGTCAACAATAACATGCATTTTTGACAGGTTAGCTAAACAATAAAGAAAGATATTCTTAATATAATATCGAATCTTTGTCCCAGAAAATGTCTGACGACTTTCTAATGATTGGAGAAGTTTGTTGAAAGGAACGATCTATTAATGAGCTGAGTACATCGATCAATGTCAAAATATGTGATACCTGGATCGAACGGAATTGGAAGTTAACATTAACTAGCACGAGTGACTGAATTAATTCCAATGTTCCTGTTCCATGTTTATTAAATAAAGTTATTTTCTACTCATCAAATTAATTAAAAATAGCTAAATGAGTTTAAAAATTAATAACGCGCTGTATCTTAGAGCTTCTATGCAATCAGGAATAATTTTTGTCAAAAATCATAATCAGTCAAACTATCAATCTATATTTA
Organism: Platydemus manokwari; assembly: GCA_037951405.1. NCBI lineage: Eukaryota > Metazoa > Platyhelminthes > Tricladida > Geoplanidae > Platydemus > Platydemus manokwari. The sequence continues at coordinate 538 of JBBMOY011572522.1, read as the reverse complement.
ACGGTTTCTTATAAAACACAATCAGATTATTTTTCTGACAATCCAACCAATCAAATTTAGAGTCATTTGCTAAAGCAGTAATGCAATTTGAAAGAACACGAAACGTTATTTATTGATAATAAAAACATGATTACCAGAAAATGTCAAATGAAGTATCGATTAGTCGTAATTGGTAATTAAAGTATCGATTGATTTTAAATTATGTGAATGCAATTATATTTTATTATTGTTTTCAGAAACTCGAAAATTGATTTGACAAAACATTGAGAATATTTCTGATCAAGCATTTAATGTCGATAAAAACTGCATAAGAGCCTGAAAATACTGCAATATCAAAAACATCAAGGCATTTTATTGAAAATATAATCCTTTAATGGGTTGTTTGAAAGACAATAGATCTAATGTGATCAACAAACATGTTCACATGTTGAGATGATATCAACTTGTGATTTGTCAATCGATAAATGTGGCCTTGATTATGAAAGTGGTATAAGTCATATATTTCTTGTTTGGAGATATTAAAGGATTTGCATGTTAA
>JBBMOY011571411.1:0-13936 GCA_037951405.1 Platydemus manokwari | reverse complement strand
TAGTAAAGGTTATTTAAAATTTTCAAAGCATAATCTTAATTTAGTCTTATTTTTGAGTTTAACAGTCGAAAAATATTTAAATATTTTTAAAAGCCTATTATTCATACTTGTTTGACATATTTTTGATTCATTATCGAAAACTTTAGCTTCGAAAATCCACTACAATCTAACTGGCTTAATTTGTATATTAGCTTAATGTCATCATAATTGAAAATCCATTCATTATCTGCTATAGATTGTTGATAATTTATTTCGTTTTATATCACTTAAATAATTAAAACAAATGCCATTAAATTTACCTAACTGAATTATGGAGATAATATTATTTTAAAAATTGCAAGAAATCCATTTCAAATTTACAATGGATATCTAAACATAGATGTTTTTTGGAAATTATAATTTGAGCAAGATAATTAAATAATTATTAAAATATTACATTTTATAAGGTCAACAATTTTAAAACGTTCTAACATATTAAAAGTATTTTAAAAACAAGAAAATTTGTTTTAAATATTTTTTTATAATATTACTTTTTCCATGTTACCGCTGGATGTATTCAAATATTTTGACTCTTTGTCCTCAATTAATTCTTGTTTGGGTGATAATTTTGATAAAATCGGTTATTTATTAACTTGCCTTGTTTTTGAAATATCTTTTGTACTTTCTGCTACGATTACTTATGTTTTCAAAAACTTTGTTTGCAATCAGAATTCATATTTAAAAACTAAGAACGATTATAGAGGATTCTATATTTCATCATGCTGGGTGAAGGGTACTTATCCAATATTAAAATATGATCAAAAGCCAGAATTGAATAAAGAATGGAGAGAAATGGAAAAAAAAGAACTAATAAGTAAGTTTTTCTGAATAAATAAAAAAGATAATATCCCTATAGCTTATCATCAATGGTTTGTTCTCATCCTTGGTCTTCAGTGTTTTTCATTTTATTTACCACAAATATTATGGAAACTAAAACTACAAACCAAGTGCCATAAATACATCGGAGAACTAATGAATTATATCAGCAAAATAAATAAAGCCTCGCACGAAGAAGAAAAGAAAATGGTTTCTATAGCAGCCTCATTATTAGAAAATGAATTAAAATTTGCAAAGAATTCCACATCTGTACCTAAATTTATTGACAAGATTTCTTGTTACATTCCATTTTCGAGTAGCAAGGGTACAGCATTGAGTTGCTGGTATATTGTGGTCAAGCTGAGCTTCATTGTTTTACCACTGTTTAATCTATATATTTTGAAAGAACTGATTTCTAATAGATCCGATGGAATTTTTACTTTCTATTTGGAAATACTCACAAAAGTATGGTCAGCAAAAAAGTTTTATCATACAAGATATTTCCCACTCGTAGCCATCTGTAAAATGGATAACGTTTACGTTCTCGGAAGCAGTGCAAATACATACTTATCGTTTTGTGTTCATCCGGAAAATTCTTTGAATAAATATATCTTGGCATATGTTACAATATGGCTTATAATGCTCACTTTGTTATCAATAATTGGGCTTCTTCGATTTTGTATTAACAATTTCATTAGTGAATCGAGAAGACATCTTATTCAAACGATGTTGCTAAACAACGGGGCTGATGTTTCAGATGTCCAAATACATATTGTAAAGTTCACAGAGTTTGTCACTCAAGATGGAATTTTTATTATTCAGTCTATAAAATCGCGTTTCGGAAATGTCATTTCCTCTAAATTAGTAATGGAAATGTTTATCAAGTATAAAGAAAACTCTTGCAACTCAAATGAACTTCGAAGTTATGATCAGATTCCATGATTCTTGGAACTTCAAAGTAATAATTGACTGTTGACCAAAATGCTTATCTTTACAAAATTTGTCTGCAGAGATTTTATCAACCAAGTATTTCTCAATATATTTTGCTATTATTTCTTTAATCTTTTATGCATATCTGTTTCTTATCATAAGTTATTTAATTCAATTACTTTAAAATGTTTCATGTTAACTTCAAATGTCCTCTATTGCCTGATAAGTCTGTAAAAATCAATTGAGTTGAATGCATCAGTTCTAGTTAAGTCGGGGATTCAATTATTTTAAAAATAAATGTTCATACTCATTTATAAATAGAACATGGAAAATAAATAAATACTGAACTTCCTGAATTATTCTATACCATAAATTGATTAAGATTCCTAAAATAGCACTAACCATTCAATTATAAATATAAATACTTTCTTTACAAAAGAACAGCCTCAGTCGATACTCCCCTTTAATTGTTTGTATTTTTGGAAACTTTATTAGTATTCCTCATTTGCTAAGTTAATATTATATTGCATAAATGTATTAAATTTTACAATTACTATTTATTATTGATAAGCTTGAATTACACCTCACAAATTCTTACAGTATTTTAACATTTAACAATAAAATTACATTTCAATAATTTCTGACAAAATCATTCAAGAAATATAACCTGGATATCAAAAATAACAGGGATAGTTTTAATAGAATAAATAAAAAATAAATATAAGGATGGATTTAATATTTACACTACAAATTTACTAACTGTTAAGTTGATATTTGCAATGATTTTTATTTAATGGATTGCTTCAGATATTATATGTTAGCATTAAGTGCTGCTTGGGTTATTGAAGAAGACTGCAACATACTAAGTGCGAATAGTGTCATAAACACATATAACCATATAATTTTAAAAATCCCTACAAACTTTTAAGAACTAACTCTTAACGCTGCATGATATAACTTTATATATTTTTCTACTTCTCTCAAAATCTGTTGGTCATATCATTAGTAGAATTTTAAAGAATAATAATGAGAAAGCCATAAAAGTGATAAAAATCTTTGGTTATTGCATTTACTATATATTATTAATAAAAATGGCTCGTGCTTAGTATACACATAAAAATAAACACTTATTATAATGTAATTTGATATTTGCTTAATCCTTAAACAATATAATTCTAAATATATACTACTAGAAAAGTATTTTTGGAAGATTATCTCATTTAATAAACACAATTCATGGAATAAAAGTATTAAATGTTTGATATTGCTAAATTTATAAAAATCAATTAAAATTTTATTATTTAAATTATAAAATAATTAACATTTAGAAGATCCAAACATATTTAACGTATGTTTTCAGAGTTTTCAATTATACAGGTTTATGTAAATAAGCATAATTTTTAATTTGTATTAAATAATTTTTAATATTCATATAAAATGAAAATATTTAGGTGGTTTTAATAATCTCATTTAACGGACAACGTTTTAAAAATTAAACAAATATTAAATTTGATTTATAAACTGTGTTTATGGAAAAGCCTAAAAACTTAAGCAAATTAATTTACATTTTACCAGTACTGTGGAGTATCATATTGCGATGTTCTATCGGATTATTTCCTCATTCTGGAAAAAATAAACCTCATATGTTCGGTGATTTTGAAGCCCAAAGACATTGGATGGAAATTACTACAAATCTTCCAATCAAAGAATGGTATTTTAATTCTACTAATAATGATTTGGATTATTGGGGCTTAGACTATCCCCCACTCACTGCTTACCATAGCTATATTTTAGGAATCATAACTAGAACAATAAATTCTAATTGGACTTCTTTATATGAGTCTCGAGGATCAGAAAATCCCGACCTAGCAGCTTTGATGCGATTGTTTGTATTATTTACTGATATTCTAATTTATTTACCTGCAATTTGTTATTATTATTTTAAAACTATTCCTAAATTATACAACAAAATAGTTGACTTAGATTTAATACTATGCGGTCTATTTTTTCCTGGAATCATTCTTATCGATTATGGTCATTTTCAATATAATGTGGCTAGTTTGGGACTATTTATTATTTCCTCAATCTTTTTGTTAACGGACAAAGATGTATGGGGTTCAATATTTTTCTGCGCAGCTCTTTGTTATAAGCAAATGGAACTCTATCATTCTTTGCCGGTATTTTTCTTTCTTCTTGGTAAATGTTGTAAATCTGACTTTTTCAAAAATTTAAGGAAAATATCATTAACGGTTTTCATGACATTTTTGGTAATTTTTGCTCCATTTATCATCTATAGCTCGGATCTGGGGATAATTTTTCAAATCTTCCGACGATTGTTTCCCATTTCCAGGGGTCTTTTCGAGGATAAAGTTAGTAATTTTTGGTGCTCGATTTCTGTTTTGTTTAAATTCAAAGATTATCAGCCGTTCACAGTTGTCATTATTTGTGCTCTATGTACCTTTGCAAGCTCCATTCCTGCTTGTTTATGTACATTCATTAATCCTCGTAAGAAGCAAAGATATCTTTATGCTTCTTTTATTGTCTCCTTGTCGTTTTTCTTATTCTCTTATCAGGTCCATGAAAAGTCGATATTGATTCCTTCAGTGTCTGCTTTAATGCTTATTCCATTTGAACCATTTTGGGCCAACTTCTTTCTTTATATCGCAACTTTAAGTATGTGGCCACTACTATTAAAGGATGGTCTCATTCTGGGAACTATCGTTTCCATCATAATTTTTCTTGTATTTTTTGCTAAAAACATTTTACAAGCGAAAAGATTTGAAAAGGCAATTTTTATAATTTTTAATATTTTTCATTTTGTAGTTATCCTTTTATCATTGATCTACAAACCTCCCGTTAAATATCCTTTTATTTATCCTTTATTGATTAGTCAAGGTTGCTGTGCCATGTTTTTGTTACATCTGGCTTATTTCAATTGGAGACTTTTTAAAAAAAATGATTGAAATCATTTATAATCGAATTTCAATGTTTGAAAATTGTGGTGATGGTTTTATTTTAAATAAATATTGTTTTCAAATATTTGTTTTTGAAATTGAATTAATGTTGATTCATTAAAACCAACATTTGAATTTTTTTGATTACCAACAAGTTTGTTATAATATTTTTAAAAAATGAAAAATTTTCTCGTCAGCATTTCATAGGTTAATTGATGAATTACAATAAATATGAATTATTAAGCTGTAATAAACTGTCTATGGTATTAAATAACAACAGCCGGTAATTTTGACCGAATTTATTAGTCTTTTCGGTTCTGAGCGGTTTAGAAATGACAATGATATCCAATGATTATATTAAATTAAAAATGATTTTCACAAAAATTATTTCACTGATTATCAAAGCTTATGAAAACTTTTTCCATTCAAATTGGAGTAATGTTTAAATTAAATGAATAATTTTTATTTACATCTATGGTGCAAAAATAGCCCACAAGATAAATTTGAAACCTTAATTTTTACATAGAACAAAATATTCATTACTTTATTAAAATCGACTTCGTGTTACACTTGTTTGACAAGATGCCAGTTAGAATCGTCACAGAAAAAAATGTCAAATCCTCTAATGCCTAAAGATACAAAACCTTTGTCGATAAAATCCTCATTGGACAAAAGTTATATGCTGTTTATTATATAATAAATTGTTGGGTTTACTAGAATATTTGATTTGATATAAACTGAATTATATTAGATTGAAAGTTATGTGATAAGCAAATAGTTTGCCTATATCTTATAAATAATTAAAATTAAACAAGTTTATGTCCTTATGCATTACTTGTATTTATTTTTAAATAGCGCCTGACTCCATAAGTGTGTATGTATTATGAACGAATTAGATAAAAAGTTGAGATATAAATGAATTGTAAAATAAATAATTCGGAGGTAATATATAATTAATATAACAATAAATGATATTACAAAATCTGATTACATCACAAAGTTAAAATAATCAAAATCGTTATACAATGATGAGATAAAATTAGTTTCGTTATTTGGCAAATATCCAGGGCTGACCAATTTGTTGATCAGTTTGTTTTTAATATTGTTTTCATTTTTTTCAAATAAAACTGTGAGTTTATGAATTATCTATTATCGTTATACTCGCAAGATCCACAATTTATTAGTGGTTTATTGGTGGTTATGACTAATTGTACCATAACTATATCTATTAGATAAAAATTAAGATTACTCAGTTTCCAGACTAGGATTTTAGTATTCAATAAAATGATGATAATTACAATTTCAAAGTTTAAATTAAATGTTATTACTCATATTTAAATAAACAATATTAGAAATACTTCCACTTTTAATTTCAATACTTGGTAGATTTTCTGTCGGGGTCGAGTAAGGATTGCATTTTGACAACGTTGTCCCTTACGTTTAGTTAATATATTCGACCGATGGATTAGTATATGATATCTTTTTTATAAATATAAGCCTTATTTTGAGATTAGATTTTGTCCATCTTTGTTGTAAATTATTATAAATTTATATTTCACTGATAACTCCTTAGTTCTGGATTGATCAATCTTTCTCTTTGCATATATAATACATTATTCCAGAATCTCTTTGTTGGTGTCGAATATGTTGGGCCAATAAAAACTGTCGTCCAAAGATGCGAAGGTTTTCTTTGAGCCTAAGTGGCATAGCACCTAGTGAGTTGTATTGACAAATGGAGCGTCAAAATTTTTCAGCATTATAGCAGTCAAACGATTGTCTTTCTCCAGCATCAGTGTATTGTCGGCCACCTTCAGCTTATGTTTAATTCTCGAAAGTGGATCCAGAAAGTTTATTCTAGAATTTCAAATTCGTTGAGATTGTTTCATTATTTAGAAATTTGAACGTCTCCACTATTTCTGCATCTTTATACTGTGCTTCCTGTATTTTCTGCATTATCTCCGACTTTATTTGTATTTGAGCTAAATATTTGGTTTTCGTCTTTTCCGTCTTTGTTCCATCGTGTCGCTTCTTTTGTACTGGGAACATAGTGTCTCATTGACAATCCATCTGCATCGATATGATTCTCTCCTTTTCTGTACCTTAAATCGAAATCGTATTTTGACAGCGCCGTCATCCATGCATGAAATTGAGGGAGGATCAGTTTTTGTGTCGAGTTAAAAAATACAAGGGCTTTGTGATCAGTCCTCGCGATGACTTTCTTCCCGTACAAGTATTGTCTAAAGTAAATAACATACTCGTGGATAGCCAGTAGTTCCTTCCTGGTAACACAGTACCCTTTCTCGTGACTAGTCAGTAATCGAGACCCATATGCTATAACTACTTCTGTTCCTTCTTCAGTAACTTGGCTTAGAACAGTCCCGATTGCATCAAAACTCACGCCTATATCGAGTACAAATATCTTGTTTTCTCTTTAATAATTCAAAATTGATGCTTCACAGAGTGCTGATTTTAGCTTCAAAAAAGTGTTTAACACGATTCTGACTATTGTAATTCTTTGTCTCCACCAGCAGCTGTGGCGTATAGTGGAGCCGCTACTACAGCATTATCTTTGATGAATCCCCTGTAATAGTTTGTCAGTCCTAAAAATGATCGCAGTTTACTGGTACACTGTGGTACTGGGGCATCTCTTATTTGATCGATTTTGTCGAAATTAGTCTATATGCCCCTGACATTAACCGTGTGGTCTAAAAACCTTACTTTATCTTTGATTAAAGTACATTTCTTCTGATTCACATTCAGACCAGACTCTTGAATTCGTCAAAACACGGCTTCCAGTAAGATCGTCATGCTCTTTCTGAGTTTTTCCGTATATCAGCACATCATCCAAATATATCACAATGCCCTTAAAAATCAATCCACAACAACAGCTTGTACATTAGCTTTTGAAAATTTGCTGGTGTTGTAGTATGTCTAAACGGGAGTCTGTTGAAACAGTATTGGCCGGTCCTTGTGCTAAAAGCTGTGCAATCTTGGAGCCTCGGACTTGATAATAAGCCTGACCCAAATCTACCGAGTAGAAATATTTAACATCCACCAAACAGTCTAGAAGTTGGTGGATATCAGGCATGGGAAAATTAAATTTTTCAGTCAGTCCGTTGAGTCTTTGATAATCCACACACATCCGGATAGATCCGTCATTTTTTCCTACGATGACCAGTGGTGATTTCCAAGCACATTTGCATGTTCTTATTATTCCTATTTCGAGCAAGTATTTTATCACGTCTTCAATTTTTGATTTTAAGTGCATGGGCAGTCTTCTGGGATTCTGTGAAATGGGATTTCTGGTAGTTATAATATCGTGAACAAATAAGTTGGTTCTGCCTAGATCCAACTTTGAAGCCATGAATATTTCCGTATTCCTTGATGAGTCTTCCAATTCAGTCTGTGTTCTGAGTCTTGATCGTTTCCAGTGCGATTTCGATCTTTCCTCATCTGTTTATTTGTCGTTACATTGTGATGAACCGATTGTGGCCACTTCTTAGAGCTGAACCCCGAATGCATTTATCGTGTCAACGCCTCCAATGAAGTCATTGTGAATTATTTTTGTAATCACCTTTTATTTCCACTCGGTAATTACTTCTGAATAACATAGAGGGTGTTAGACACTCATTGAAAACGCTAAGTATAATCATGCTATCCTGCAATTTTGGGGTTCCCACTTTCTTTCGCTCATCACTGTGATAGACACTCCCGAATCACACAGCATCTTTACTTCAGCTCCGTTGATCTACACGTTACTTCACACCCTGGCGTTGTTTTTTAAACATCTCTTTACATCTGGTTCCATTTCAAATTTTCTTGTTATCTATAGATTCAACCCCACCGACAAAATGTATGCGAAGGAGTTGTGTGGTTTTTTTAGTCTTCTATCTCGAGCATCAATGGGCCTTCTATTGGATCAGATTGTATCTCGATCTCGTCATGAATACATAAAATTCTTCCTTCTACTTCGTGTCTGGTACCTCGTATTAAATGGCCCAATCTGAAATTATGATTTTCTTGACCGCATATTAAAAAGTTTTGCCTTAAAATACACTGTAGTGTCCACTTTCTCCACAGCAGAATCAATTGTCTCTGTGCAAACGTTATTCTTTTGGATCTGGCATGCCTCGACATTTATTGTACAGTTTCTTGGCCATGTATTTCTTCGATAAGCATGACAACTTTACTTTCTTGATAGACTTGTGTCTATCGATTTCTAAATTTCTAAATTATTTTTTGAATATTAAACTTTAATATTGTGTCTACTGATAAAAATTTGAATTCTACAATATTAAATCATTCACTTTATATATTGCTCTTAGGTTACACGTTGAATGGTGAACTATGGCTTTGTAGTAGAAGAATTAACTATAAATAAATTTTCTTCGTTAGCTTTGTTATTTTACATGAAAAAATAATTCATTTCCTAGATTTCAAATAAATTTATAACGTTATTGCTTATAAAAAGAAACGGATAGATTCAAGAGTTTTATTTATAAAAAATGAACTAATTTTAAATAAATATAATAATAATTTTAATTGAAATCATTTAATTACATCCACATTTTCCTGCAGGTTTGGAATTACTTTTCAGGTAGCTTTTAAACTTCCGAGCAATTCTCTTTATTGTTTTCTTAAAGATACATGAACAGGTACCGCCTGCTTTTTTGGCACATGATGACTTACGATTCTTTTTGATTTTACAAGTTTTTCTAGGTTTTCTTTTTTTAATAGCACATGACTTTTTTCTTTTCGGAATTGGTTTACGCAATGGACAACTATTGGACTGGTTAAAATTATGCAGACTTAACATTTCATATTCGTCGTTCGAACGCTGACTGATATTCATTAGATTTGTTTAAATTTGAATTAAATTATCCATTGATTTACAATATTACCTATAGAAATAGTAAAATGGCAAAATAAAAATTTAGTTTGAATAGACTCAAAGTAAATATATACAACAATTCAAGTTAGTATAATGTAAAAATATGATATATTCTTATTATTACGAAAAGTTTTGCATTAAATTTTAGTTCCAATGTATTTCTAACATGTTGTTTAAAGAATCATTATTTATATATACAAAAATTTATCCATAAACATTGATAATTGGGAAACATATACCCGTGCTGATCTATTCTTTGAATTGTTTTGTGGATCGCAACTCGCTAGTTCAAAAATACTATCAATTCAACGATAAATCAATTCTAATCCCTCCACCCAGTCGATGTTGTCTGGGATATATTCTTTTCCAATTTTTAAAGCCGCTTTTGTTGCTGTGTATGTGAAAAATCAGACCAATTTCCTAGCCATTTGAGAAATCAAGTAATTATTAACAATAAGCACAGAAAATTTTAAAATAAAATAAACACAATGCCAAGTTTCTTAATAAAAAATATCCACAAAATTTTTAAAATTTGTTTTATCACATCAAAATTAAGATTGTTTAATTAATCTCAAAGTAAAAAAGAAAATTCAAACAAAATCTAAATATAAGCATCGAGTCATATCCAAAAATAGAATAGCAACAAAAGTCAGTGAAAGTAACTACTTTGACCAAAAATAGTAATACATACTTAACATATACCAAAAATAGTAACACTACTAGGCATGGAATGTTACCAAAAGTTGCGAAATGACGCATTAAACACACGAACATCCAAAAAGTATATAAACGAGCGACAATTTCTGAGTACGTATTTTTTTAATTCTTAATTTCTAGTGTTAGCTATTTGATTTCAACTTACCAGGTGTTCAGTTATTTTTATTATGATTAAGAGAATTGTTACAAATATTTCATTTGATTTTCAATATTTTGTCCAATGAGTGAACTTTTTATTATTGTCTTAATAATTAACTGCAAACTCACTGCTATTACTGGCTCATACTCTGTTCTCATTTTCATTTTTAAGAGATGCTTTGCCGGTCACCTAGGGCAGCACGTCCTTTACCTTTATTTTGAGGATACTGAGCTTGTATCATAGAATTTTATATTATCTTTTAATGTTGTAAAATTATTTAAATTAATCAAATATATTTTACTGTTTTGTATTGTTTTATTTTATTTGTAGTACTTATATTTTAAATATTATTTGATAATAACCCATAACGACCTTAATCTGTTGGAATCAGATAAGTTAATGATATCATTAAGCCTTCTGATCACAAATAATATTCCATCTTTAACATGTGCCATTTGCTATGTGGAACCTCCATTGCGGATAACTCGCTTTTATATTCGACTTTATGCATTCAAGAAATATTTTATTTATCATTTTTCCACCTATAGTTTCTTTAGGACCGTGTCATTAGTCTGTGTTTGCCAAGTTCCTAGAAACCCTACAACTTATAAGGACTCCTATTAATAATAAAACCACTAAACAGCTCGATAATATTGCAAACCATATACATTGAAGTTAATTCATTTTGTAATATTTTGTAACCAGTTCAATTGTTATTTATATTTACGAGAGGCCGGTGAATTTTCAAGCAAAAAATCAATTGAGAGGTAACAATTCATTGATAATTTTCATCTACGAAATCAAAATAATTTTTCATATTTCCTATACAATTTCCATCTTTCAACAACGACTTCATCCCAATACTTTTCCAGAATTAAAGTTATAAAATTCTTGTACCATTGTTATGTTATCATTGTCAATTTTTTTACATTAATAGATTGTTATTTGAACTCGACTTTGGTTCATCTTTATATATAGGGCTTCGTCATTTGTAGAATTTTTATGCAATAATTAATAAGTGTGGATTCGAATCATTCTTAATAATATGGGTGTATATTATTGTCATCATCGTTAGTGCATGTTCATATTTTTTATCAAAACAACTTGAATTGCCAATTAAAATGCATATAAATTCAAAAGTGAAATACTACCAGGAGAACATAAAAAGAATTAAAACATTGAGTAAAAATATAGACCTTTACAACCGATACTATCACTATCACTCTCATGTTCTTAAAATTATAGGTCAAATGTGAGGCGAAGTCAATAATACCTGGTCAGACTGAAAGGGCAATAGAGGTAACTATCAATAAGAAAAGTATTTATAAAATTTGAAGATATCTACTATAATTTATTAGTTGTGAGGGTTAGTTATATAATTCTAACAATATCCAACTTTTCACAATGCCAAACCATAGGTTGAGGGTATTAATTAGAGCCATTAATAAGTGAAGACGAATAAACTTCATTTGATAATTAATACAATAAAATTATTAACATTATTATAATTACAATGTAATTTTTATTTTGACACTGGCATGCTCTGAAGTGTTGAAAAGCAATGGTGAAAACTCATGCTATACAAATTTGATGGAACATAAGGTCAGCGGAGAAGTAATTTAGAAGGAGATCAAATATTCTCCGAGAACCTTGACTCGGATAATTAATTAATAATTTCTTTTCGAGCCATATTAACATATTAATACATTCGAATAAAAAATTTTGAATTTAAAATTAAAAAACAATTTCGCACAAATTGTAACAGCACAAATTGTATTCGTAAAAATTAGCACAATAATATTTGCACATTTATTCAAACAAATTTTGTTATGTCCTTATCTGTTTGCAGTGTGTATTTTATTTATTATTCAAGTCAATAATTCATAAGATAATTTTGCAAAATAAATATTTTTTTATTGTTGACATTGTAATTGAGCATTTTTAAAATCTCATAAGATTCACTCTGATTCCCAACTTCCATTTTTTATAGATAGGTTTGCCGAACAACCTAAAAATTCTTCCAATTTACACAAAAGTTTTCGTTCAAACGAGTTAATAAAAATTCTAAAGTCATTGCAACTTTGATAATTGATTTCAATAGTGACAAGTAACATTGTTCGGAAAAGTTTTATGGCATTTTATGAGTAATGTAAGTCCTATTTATTTTAATTTTCTGTCTATTTGTAAAACTTTCTCGTTTCTTTTTGTTGTAAGACTATTTATGGGTTTTCCAATTTTATTTATATTTTCTTATTTATTTAAATTTATTGTTAGATTATTAATTATTTTAATATATTATCAATTTTGCATATAGCTTTACGATTTTTTTAATAGGCTTTATTATTTATTGTTGGCATGGGTTTAATATTTAAAAGCGTGCATTGTGGCAAGATTCCTTACAAATGACATTGATAGAGCTCAAAAATTAATAATGATGAAATTAAAGTATAGAAGAGTTTAATTACTATAATGAAATTACAGGCGCTCTACTCTACTATTTCCTGTTGCAATACTGATATTCGAAGTCCTAATACAATAAACTTGTACTTTTACTTTGAATTACCAATATTCGGGACTCACTATCCACAAATATTCTAACACGATATGATAAAATTTCTACTTCTACTTTGAGATACCAATATTCGGGATGCACTATTCACGAATATTCTCATACAAAACAACAAAATACCAAATAATAACCTGCTTCCTTAATTCTCTAGTTCCGAAAGTTTATCGCAAAATCTTCTTCTTTTCCAATAGCTTCTGGAAATTCTTCTAATTTTTCTTCAGTAACTTCTCTTGACAAAACTACTTTTCTTTTCTCGTCTAAGTTGTGGCTTGTTCAACGCAAGTCAGAGTTTATATACTACAATTGTGCTTGCACCACTTGCAGCACATTTCTCTTCCTCCGAATTGGCATGTGCAGTCAACTACATTTAGATTAATATCACCCGATATTAATCGATAATTTCCTTTCTGGAAAATTGGTCGCAATTTAATTATTTTAATACATTAAACAAATTGTAATTTTCTAATAATAATTTTAATTTCTTTCTTTATTTAAATAATTATTTTTCTTACGAATAATTTATTTTTTAAATTATTTTTCTACTTTATTATTTATTTTAAGTAAAATAAATTTATTTTCTTTTTCTTTTAATTTATCTTTGTTCATTAACTATTAAATTTTATCTTTATTTTAATATTTTTACATTATGGGGTCTTCACTATTATTATTATTATTATTGGGTTTGGTACTTATATGTTTGTATTCCCAACACCGGTGAGTTCTTAAGATTGATCTGATTAAAATTAAAATCAACCCTCTCGATTATCAGTCTATTTAATAAATACGATATCTTATGAAAATACCTATTTACTATATCAAACTCCTATAAACCAAATTATTATGAAAATATAAAATAAGAACGTAAGACGATTTGATATGAA
>JBBMOY011570300.1:0-13940 GCA_037951405.1 Platydemus manokwari | reverse complement strand
AATTTTAGTCTATCGCGTGAGATGTTATTCAAATGAAAAGTCGATCTTACGTACACAAAAGTTGGCCACCTCTGGTACATGACGATGAGATTAATATTTTTAATAAGAATTGTATTTATCTTTGATAAATATTCAAGCAGTGCATATTATAGAAAAATCAATGAATGAATAAAAATACTAATTTTTTATGAAGGAAACAAATTTAAATCTAATATTGGATTATAATGATTTGAATAAATCCAATAATCCCAAATAGCTTATTGTGGTGTTTTCGAAATAAATTTAGATTATTGAATATTAGGTGACTGATGCGACTTATTAAAGGATTAAAATTCATTCCAAATATTTCTAGCGGTCACTAAAAATTGCTTGTCATTGTTTGCTGCTCTGCAATGGCCAGTGTTTATAAATTTCACGTTTTGTTCTGTATATCGAGGGTAAGGGAATTTCACAAGAATTAAATGAATTTAATTAAATATATACCGTTTTAGCTAAAACCGGTGGTGGTGGTTGTGACAGCAAACAATAAAAATATGGTGTGGCATTTATCGAAATAAATCCTATATTTTAATAGCTTAAACTTCGATATTTGATCTGTAACCATAATATAGTTCCAATATCCAATAATTATAATCGCAAACAAATAATTTCCCACCCCAAATATCGATTATGAACTCAAATAACACTTTTTGTCTCAATTCTAGATTGGATTTAGTCTGGTATATTTGCTACAATCAATATAAAATTATAAAGGGAAACTTACATTGACACAAGCTTGTGCTGATACATAGAAAGTTTTATTTTTGTCTTTCAATTTATTAAGAAGATCTGTCATTGGATTGGAATGGGGAATATGCTGAAATGCTCGATATTCTGATTGTTGAATTCCACTTGAATGACTGTTAATAGATAATTGGTCTTGATTTTTCAAATCACCGATGGAGTTAGAATCACTGTTGATACTATAGTTGGAGCTAATATTATGACATGAATTCATTTTGGTGACATCTTTTAAAACATGCAATAAAGATTCGCCAGTTTTTTTCACTAATGTGACACTGGTATTAAGGTCAAATAGTCTTTGTTCAAATTCTTTGTTATATTGAGAAATATCAGGTATATCTTGGCAGTGTTGACCGCATGGCAAATGCAATGCATCTGTGGTAAGTACATTCCTATTCAATGAATTCCCATCGACAGGGGATCCGACACCCATTTCGGAATCAGAATCATCTAAAACTATAACTGATTCAAATAAGATTAATATTAAAGTTAATACTTTAATTTAACATTATTAATAATAATAATAACTATAATATAGTAATTTAATATTAAAAGGATTAGGTAAAAAAAATTAATAATAAAGGTAAAATTAGATCATCCGTATATGGACTAACAACCACTTATCAAGATGTTATAGACTGCAGTAAAATCAAAAGTTAGTCGAAACCTTAACCATAATTATTGAAACAACGTAAAGTCTGGTGTATAATAATTAAGCTTTAAAGATACGCCAAGAAAAAGAACGAAGAGTCATTTATATTCTAACAACCAATATTATGAGTTTGGAATGAAAACTGTTAGTTATTCACACAACGAAACCAAAAACTGACAATAGGATCTCACTAACAAATGATATTCCTGGCAATTATGGAAATATGAAATCGATATTAATGATTGAAGACTTCTACAAACAGTGCCATCACTCCAAATAATATCATTGATCTTAACATTTATAATGATATTGATATTGATGATCATCTCGAAAAATAAGATGTGTATGAAAAAATATATACAAAGTAAATTATCTAATTAAATAGTTAGAAAATTAATAAATTTATTAAGAGACTTGTGTTGTGTTGTGTAATAATGGAATTCAAATAATGCCCCTATTTTCTGACAAACTATTATCTTAAAATATTCTCGATCACGCCATTTAACAGATAATATTAGATAATATTTTGTAGACTAACAGAATTATTAAAGTTTTATTTACAGATTTTTTAATAAATCGATAATGGATGAGTGTAATCCATCAAGCTGTAATCAAACATTGTTCTATTATGCTATCGTTTTCCATCACAGACAATTACAATAATTCACAAAGCAGATTAACAAGGTAAAACATTCTTTCTATTTCCGAAAAATATATCGTTAATCACAATGATTAAACCTTACCCTACATTGCCACCTCTAAAGAAAATGAATCCATAGTTTTTCAAAATTTCGAATTAAAACTGATTACGCACAAACGTGTAATTTTTAATCAAGACCTAACTACGAAAGATGATCCATTGGATTTAGTCGATTCCTAATTATTAGAATATCGCGTTAAAGAAAATATTTCAGCTATTCAATTCCTAATACCACATTCTAAATTCTTTTTCCGGGAATTTAATATGTCATTCGGGTTGTAAAGAAAGCATTTAATATAACGTGATGATGTAATTCCTAAATATACTTTAGCCACGTAAATTCAAATTTGATTTTTAATATTATAGTAATCCAATTTGTTTTCCAACAAAAGACATTACCGTGTTCCGCAATGATTATATAATTAATGCAATATCACAAAGATTTTCCAACGTTTTCAGAATTTTCCACATTATTTGTCTTTCACTTTTATTTAATAGCAATATGGATTTATTATAAATATATGAATACAACAACAATCATAAAATAAATGAAAATTTTCGATAAATACTTTTTGTGTTCATATTCTAAACAATGACCTGAATATAATTACACCAATAATTGGTATCAGTTGAAATATTATTAATAGAATGTTGCTAGCACAAATTATAAATATCATATCAATAATTAATTGATCAAATTTTGGTGTGAGAGTCGTTGAAATATGATGTGATGAAAAATTATTCTGAACGAAGTTAAAAATAAATGAAAATATTTCCAAACACGGCTTATCAATGAAAAACTGAAACGAATATTTCAAAACAGATGGCCCGTATGGATGATGTCGAATGGCATTTATTGATTTTTTCCCCCTATAAATACCTATCAAGCCGAATCCAAAATCACGGAAGATCAGCACTAATGAAATAGCTTTATTGAATTTTATAAATATCTATAAATAAAAATACCACAACTTACTGAATCGAGTTGAATCCAAAAATATTGATTTATTTTTAAACAATAAATAATGAAAAATATAAATGGATTTATTGATTTTTTGTCAATAAAAAATTAAATTTTTTTAAAATATCCATGTCAACCAAATCGATTAACAAAATTATGACGGTTTTTGCTGTCGATTTGAAATAAAATTCCTCCACAAATGAACTCGAAAAATGTCGACTTACATTTATTGATTTTTCCCATATCAATACCAAAAATCACAGAAAAAAATTGATTATATATATAGAGAGAGAGAGATAATTATTGATCTATTTCTCATGTAACCATATAAATATAGATAAATTATTAAACAAAAACACATTAATGAAACAATTATGAAAGAACATGTCACATTTAAAAACACATTAAACACATGTAAAACAAAATGAAAACGTGTATGCTCATTTATTATAAAAATGAATTCAGATCATTAAGCCTGATTTATGCAACACAACAATCACTTCAACATGGACTTTGACAAAATCATTCTACTGAAACATTACAAATATTGAGAGAGAGAGAGAGAACTTCATGATATATCAACGTCAATGATAATGTTATGTCATCCTGTTTAATCATCACAATTCCGGCAAGGAGGTCGTGCACATATCAAGACAAATCACATATTGCAATACAAAAAAAGACAAAATCCATTTAATTAGATTCTATAGTTGATACAATATCATGTCCAACAGTACTATTATATCATAATAAACATTAATTACATGTTTGACAACAATTCCATTCAGTATGTCAAGCACACACGACTCGAGACAAATTGCTCGAATCAATGTTTGAAATGAACAAGTTTATATTATTTGATTATTATTATTACATTAATTATTTTATCATTAATAACAACCAATAAATGCGGAATTATTTCTTAAAATATCTGCTATTACTTATCTATTAAATAAAAATAAATTAAATGACATTATAATTTATTTAAATTTAATTAATTTTTTTGAAATACCTGCTTTGTTTAACTGGGTAGCTGTTTCTTTGGCCAAATGAAGAGCTACATTCCACTGATATGCTTCGTTTTCCTTTTGAGCTTTCAAATGAAAAGTTTGATTTGAATCATTGGAAATGACAATTGTACAACCATCCTGTACTCTGATTGTCGATGTTGATAGATTTATTGTTCCACGACACGTATGCGAAACTTCGTTTTTATTCCTAAATCAAAGGGGAATCAAATAAAATATGGTTTTACAGTGAAAAACAAATATTAACCTATAA
The DNA here is from genome assembly GCA_037951405.1 of Platydemus manokwari. Lineage (NCBI taxonomy): Eukaryota > Metazoa > Platyhelminthes > Tricladida > Geoplanidae > Platydemus > Platydemus manokwari. The sequence goes on along the minus strand of JBBMOY011570300.1, from coordinate 9,563 downwards.
TATGATAGTAAACCATTTGAAAGAACAAACCACCGTTTCTGATAACCTCTAATATAATTTGTCCATTTGTAAAGATAGCCTTTATGGCAATCACCTCGCGTATTATTCATAAAAATAATTTGAAATAAGTTTTATATAATTGTTGACTTTTTAAAGTTTCTCAGATATTTAAACAATGAACAAATTTTCAAAATCTAAAATAATTTTGTAATTAAATAAGAAAATTATGATCAACATTTCTCAGTCAATACTCAATATACATTTGTATTATTTGCATGTTATTTTTCATTAAATTAATTTATATATTTTAAAATAAATGAATTGGTGAATTTATTTGCAAATTATGATAAAAAATATATTGACTAATTTTACGAACTAATAGTATTATATATTTATTGTTATTATTATTTGCTCTTTTAAAATGACATTGCAAACCAATAGTTGAACTGTGCTTAGAACTGTATTTTGAATTTAAATAATTTAAGCTTTTATCATATTTATAATTATTTCATTTACTTGGATTGATTTCAATAGCAACATAGCTCAATTATTCGAGATTTAAGCTGTCCATGGAAATCAAGAAGCACTTGATGTGGGCTTAAAAATTCAAAATTCTGTGGGAATCTCCATAACGGCCTACGTTCTTCTTTATCTTATATGGTTCTTACTTCACTAAAACTTCTTTTACAACCGAAAAAATTTTACGACTTCTTTTCTATCATTGAATTTTCTTAAGCTTGTGGCTTCTGATTTTATTGATCTTCCGTTTCTTTGATGATCTGATCGTGGTGACTTGGTTTATTTAGTCATAACCCATGCATGTTAATTCTTCGTCCAAAAATTTTTCAAAACTGGCTCCACATAAACTATCAGCAAACTTTAACCCAGCCCTGCCAAGACACGCAGACAATTCCAATCTAAAGGACATCACTCTCTCAGGGATTGAACACACATTAAATAACTAGCCAACTCAGCACCCGCAAATGACGGAATAAACTAAAAAGACCAGAAATCAAGATATTTGATTATTTTAAATGTAATTTTTGATATATTTAAACACTTTAATTTAAAGTCTTCTCGTTTGCTTTGCAACAGTGCCAAATAGTTTGGTTATACACATTATTTTTGGTTGGCCACTCCTGGAGAGTTAGTACTCGACCTCAACAGGCATTCTTTGATTTTCTATGAGCCTTGTAAGTCATGTAGGCATCTCTGAGCAAAGCTGTTATTATAAACCTCGAGTTAAACGAGACGTGCTTTTGTCAAGTCCGATATTCTATAGAATTTGTCATTGTGACGATCCCAAGACCAAAGTATATCATTGCATATGACATCAAGGTGAATTTTGAATCTCGTCTTCCAACATGATTAGATGGTATAGGTTCTATATTTCTAGACGCTAGACTTGTCGCTCATATCGAAAGGAATTTTTAGTTCGGATTGACGAATACCTCTAATTGTCTTTTTGAGCTCACTGAAAATTGACTCCGGAATTTGAAATGTAAGGACGATTGGCTAGTGAAATATTGAAGATTTGACATGCTTCTTTGTTTCAAAAACAAAGCTATTTTGACAATAGATAGTATTTATGTGAGGTCTCGAGAATCAAGGCAAAAAATATAGTGTTTACCCTTTAAGTGGCTGGGCAAGTCTCTCTCAAAAAATTCAGTGGGGAAGCAAAAGTGTAAGCTTATTTGAGTTTTTAGTAACGCAAGGCTAAAACTAGCAGTGGATCGTGCTTCAATTAAAATAATAAAAAATTAACTCATGCTTATACCTGAAACAATTAAAATAATGAATAATTTCTTCCTGCTGTGAAAAGCCAGACAATAAAATCAAATATCAGTTGGATATGTTTCTTCTGTGGATTTCGTAAATAAAATAGAACTTGTGGAGATGTAAATTTGTGCCAGTTAATATTGCATCTTCGAAACTGTGCCGAAATAAAATTGTTCGAAAAATGATTATTGCCTTCAGTTTATATAATGTTTAGAGTGCTATGTGTGCATGATTATGAAATTTGCCTATATTTGTTACTATTCCTTGCCACGTTTACACGTCAGTGCTAAATTTAGCAACAACCCACAATTTTAGTTGATAATTTTACTAAATCTATTTTTAGGACTGACACAGTTGCTAAAAAAAGTTTCCAATAAAATCTTTTGTGACCTTGAGGTCAGGCAAGATATTTGATTATTTTAAAGTACTTAAACAAATGTAATTTTTGATATAATTAAACACTTTAATTTATGAGTTTTTGTGATTTTAATTCTTTCACTTATTGTTATATTTATAATTTATGTCCCACATTTTGAAAAAATGTATACTGATATTTATTATTTGGTTGGATCGAAGTTACTTGAATGGTTTCCCACACGTGGTATTAGTTTGCTGTTCTTTGTAATGGTAGGATGTTAAAAACAAAAGAAGTTATTAAAAAAATAAAAGAAGTAATTTTATAAATTAAAAATAAGAATATCGCACGGAAGGATAATTCTATAATATTATAATAAATCGACAAAAAGGAAAAATATTGAAACTATTTACCTATGAGCCTTTCCCAAATGATATAAACCTAATCCGTAATAATATTAAATCAAATTCTCATAAAATAAAAATCAAAGAACTTCAAACAGATTTCTTATGAACAAAATAATCATAATATATCAGAAGAAAATAATTTTTATGATTAGATAAATAATTATAATAAAGTATTTGATGAATTTTCAAACTTATAGATGAAATAATTGATCTTGTTAAAGAACCTTTCAAAAGAATTTGAAGCTTTAATTAAATTTAATATAAAATAAAATATTTAATATATAAAATAAATTTTTCCTCCAATAAAAAATATGATTTTATATAAACAAATATATTCTAATTTAAGTGTTGTCGTTATGGTAAGATCATATTAATATTAAAATCATTTAAATCATTTTGGACTTTATTATGAACAAGAATTAACACGTTCTAGTTGGATATTCAGTGATATTGAAAGTGTTGAAATTCATATATCCAAATATCAGTCATCGGTTGTAGAAATTTATATTGATTTACTATATAATAAAAATGTGATTTTAAATATTAAAAAAAATAATAGTAAATTCTTATATGTCCTTATTTAGCTTATTTTCATTCTGTAAAAATGAATGAGAATAAAGTATCAAAATATAAATCACATGAAAATGCATTAAATTTAGAGGAAATTGAATTTTCAATTACTTTAGAAGGAATTAAAATAATTATAAAATAAAGTGAATAATAAAAAAAGAGTGTAATTTATTATTTTATGTATAATATTAAATACGGAAGCATTTACCAAAGAAATGACCAAAATATTGTTCCAGTTAATTGAATAAGGTTAAATCTTTCGCAAATCTCCCAGTTGATATTTTTATCAAAAGTTGCTAGTGTTGCCGACATGAGTCGTATTTTTATCTCATGTTATAAGCAGCTTAGCATATTATAATTTTTTGTACATTTAGTGTCTTAATTATTAATGTTTTCTCTCTCATTGTCGTATTTAATCATAATCATTGATCTAAATATAGTCGAATCTGTGTTGCAAACAAATCGATTCTCAATTATCTATTAATTTATTAATAATCGTCTTCATATGTTATATCTTCAAGCATATAGGACAATTCCTATTATTGATATATCTTTGTAGTCAAATATGTCTGCTATTGTTGAGAATTTGTTCATTCATGCTTATAGTTGATTCTGTGTGGTCACTTTCAGGAGCATGATATACCCATTTAGTAGATTTTAGAATTTGGTTTAAACATTTTATTATTTATTTATCATTTTTATAAAATTGATAATCATGTAAGACTTCAAGATTTTAACATCAAAATTAATTAAATTCGACCAAAAATATTTCCTAAAGATAAATTTAGGATTCAAAGGATAAATTCAAGTATATTATGTCATAAGTTTAAATTATAGAATTTATGTTTATAGAATTTATTGTATCTAAAAATGAAACTATGGGAACATAATGACGAAGATAAAAGATTTTATAGGAAATGAAATATTTCAAATTAAAGACGAAAAATCAAAAGAAAATATAAAAGGTCGTTTGAATAAACCGAAATTGTATCACAAAGTTTCAGATAAAAATGGTTTCAAAATAAAAGGAATAAATCAAAATAATGATATTTGTGATTTTAGAAAAGTTTTTTATGACAATGAAATTGTTGAAGGTCGAGCCATACAGTCCCTAAATAAAAATCTCAATTATCTTAAAATAACATTTCTGATATTCAACAAATACACGAATACCCAATCTCCAAAAAACAAAAAATCAATTTACCAGAAACAAAAATCAATCCCAAATAACGTTGTGGTTGCCGAATAAAACTAGTAAAACATTTGATATCTTGTGTTAATATTTTGGTAATGATTAATTTTTTCTGTCCTTTATCATTAATTATTCTTGTTGTGATTTGATAAAACGAAAGCGATTTCAATGATAGGGTAAACTCTATCAATTCACTGGGTGATAATATTATAACCCGAGGGGTGAAACAACATCAAAATCATAGAATAATTGTTTATTTATTTAAATTAATCATAATCTTCTAAAGTATGTGCTAAATTGGAATTAGATTTAATAACAACCGGTCTTTTCTTTTTCTTTGTTGCCTTTGCTGATGGTTTTTTGAATGTTTTAACACCCTCAGTGCCATCGGTTTTGATTAAATTTTCTTTATCCCTGATATATTTGTCTCGATCGTGTGATTCACTTTTACACAACTGATAAAGATTCTTATAAATAGAAATATCTGCATCTAAGTGGGATTAATGGAATGAAATGAGAACCAAATCCTTTTTACCTTCGGGAATCGGCATAACATCTTCTTTGTACATCAATATCACTTTGTGTTCTCTTTTGGTTTCAAATGAACAGATCTGTTTCTCATTGATCAGTTTCTTGATAAAAACATGAGCTTTCCTGTGAGATTCCAAAACATCATCCTGCAATGTCGTCAAACCCACCAAGTAACGGTTCTTGATAATATTCAACAAATCACTTCGATTTCTCATCAGATATCGGGGTTTGAACCGATAGGTTTCATTTTCGATTTCGATTTTGAAATTTTCTCGAAGGAACTGCATATATATTTAATTAAATGGGCAAAAGAGAATTTCAAATCATTGTTTTGAACATGAGTGTTGGCAGCGTTTATTAAACTCGTAATTTCAAGGAAAACAAGTGTTTAAATAAATGGTCAGATTATTTCAACCGTTTATTATTCAATGGACCGTAAATGGGAGATTATTGGTGACTTTTAAAATGCCATAAAAAAAACTACGGAAAAGGATTTAGGACGTCTATCAATCGAAAAATCTGACTCAATTTCTTTTAACTTTGAACCCATATTATATGATTTAATAATATTTTTGTGGAAAATAATTAAAATTTCAAGGAAATGCGGTGAATTTGTTGAATAAAAAAGAAAAAAAACTTCAAAGAAATTAATAAAATTGATTAATAAGATTGAAAATGGTGATAAAACAATTGGTTTAAAGAATGAAATTATTGATACTTACTACTTTCAAATGATTTATGATATCAGTGGAAGCCTTTTCCTTTATTTCTGTCAATATTTCGTCAATCGAAAGAAAGGAAACTTCATTGTTTAGAAAACGTTCTTTCAAAAAAATAATTATTCTCGTTTGTATGGCAAATGAACCGGCTTTAGCAGGTTGACTTGTTAATGTAGAATTATCGGCAGACTTCTCAACTTTAGTTTGTTTTGCATGGTCTTTTATATCTTCAACATTTGGACGCTTTCTGTTATTTTTAGTAGACGTGGAATTACTTTTCGATTCATCTGACTTTTTGTCATTAGTTTTTATATTGTCTGTGTTTTTGGATTTTTTCTCACTTTCAACTTTAATTTCTTTGACTTTTTGATTTAAAATTTGAGTACGCTTTTGTATTTCAGAATTCATTCTATTATACTGGATTTCCAATTGTCTATTTAAATGAATGTCTTCCTTAAAAAAGGTTAACACAGTTTAAATAAACAAATTAATATGAATTATTAAATTTAGAATAAAATGTATTTTAAAATTATCAGTTAAAAACCTTCAAATTTTAAATGAAAATACGGATTTCAATTATTTAAATAATTTTTTCAATTAATTGAATCTTATTAACAAATTAATATTATCATACATTTTTTATTAAATTAAATTTCAGTATTATGTTAATTATATTTTACTTTTTGATTCAAAGTCTAAAGCACAATAAATTTCAATTTTTAATTTTAAAAAGAAACATTAAAATTATTTGATATACCAGATGATTTTTTGAAAAATATTAAAACAAAATAAATTAAATATAAATTAAATTACGTTAATAAATCATTAATGAATAATTAATGAATAATTAATGAATAATAAATTCAAACTGGTTGAAAGATTTCATATAATTTTATTTTAAAAGACTAGTCAAGTCTATTGCTTTTAAAGATTTATATAAGTTATATAGAAATTAATTAAGGATAGACTTTAAATAACTGTAACAAAAAGCAATACTCATCGACAAGAATGATGGCACATCATAGTCATCATATATAACTGCAAAAAACACCTGGAGGAATTATTTTTTTATTTCAGCAATTTGGAACTAGAAAAAGCCAGAGCAAAATTAACCAAATTTCTTCCAAATAATGGCGAAATCAATAATATTTGTTGCATGATCAACTGTGAATTTAATTTTGATTTTATGGTGCATGATTTATGTCTTCATTGATTATCTTTAAATAATTTATATTGAATAAAATGACTAGATCTAATAAAATAAAATAAAATAACAAAACTATAATTATTATCAAACTTGCATAATGAACAACATGAAATTCCTTGGAAGAGACCATATAACACTCAACCCAGTAGTTGTCAGAAATAACAGGCTAATCTTTCTGTTATAACTATTTCCGAGGATCACCCATTCTCGTACACACCGCAGTGGCTCCTATCTCAATCTATTTACCTAGCCTCGAATAAAACATATTTCTTCCAAGGTTTTATTTAATAGAAATCATTTATTGAGATGAGCACGTTTTAAAGGGAAAAATAACTTTACCACTCACGTTAATTCTGAATGATATTCAAGCTGAAGAATAATACAACTATTTATACTCATATTATGATATTCATGAAGACATATTAAGTCAACATTTCTTCATTTAAAAGTCTGTCTGAATCGGAGGAACAAAGAGCCATATGAGTCCTTACTACTAGAATCATCAAAGCATTGTGTACTATAAGTTTGATATATTTTAAACCAAGATTTGATGCTGTAAGAATGTCGAACAAGCCTTTTGAAATAACCACGATTATCAATAAAAGGTACTGTAATATAATACATAAAATCGTTCTATTAAAATTTCCCAACAAAATCTGACTCTTTCAACTAATTGGTTGTTTTGCCTTTAGTTATATTAAAAATAATAATAGTTAAAATATAAATCAGATATATAAATGAACAAAACACTAGCGACGATAATTTTATTCTCAATTAAATTAAATAGATTTTAAGATACAATTCTGTTTTGTCAGGTACAGACTCTCAAGTAAATATTAAGGCTTGCCGCCTTTATAGCCTGGCATGGTTTTCAATACAAACAGATTATGGGTAACAAATAAGCAACTATCTTATAATTGTATATGGACAATTTGGTTAAAGATTAACGGTGGGTGGATTAGCAATTAAATAAAAATTACTCGTTTACATTATAAAATTTCTTCTAATGTTCTATGAATTCGCTCTAACGATCTTTTTTAATCCAAAAAACTTTTTCCACTTATTCGATAAAGTAAATAAGATAACACATTGTTTTATTAAATATTTATTGACAATCATTACAGACTAACACTATATTGACTTGACGGGACTGATACTTTTACTTATCAATTTATTACTAAGTCACTCATTACAATTGTTCCGACATCCTCATATTGTCACGAATCTCAATATGTTATCGGAAATGATTCCAAACGTTTTGAACATTACAAATTTGCGATTGCAGCTTTTAAACACAATTTCCTTTTCAAAAACAATTTCCCCCGTTAATTTATTATTTATTAAAAGAAATAATATTTTCCTTCAAGATTCATCACCAATATTCAATATCTCGAACTCAACAATATTTTATATTCATCAGATCAAAAGTTATTTCATTTCTATTATCAGTCAACTCATTCTAAATCATTAAAATGAATAATATATTTCATAATAATATATTTTAATATAACCAAATGTTTATCCACAACTGACTTATTTGATATTTCTTCATTATAAATAACTTTATTAAAATCATGTTCACGAAAATCAATCATTTTATTTGTACCTCATATTAATTGGAATCACTTTAACCTATAATAATTTGGTGTAATTTTGTATTAATAAAAGAAACCTTTTTTAAAATTTGATTTCATATAAGATATTTTTTATCCAACACATCATTGATTGTGATCTAAAGGATAACTAAAAACTGTGTTCCATGCCAAATAAAGACCTCACTTCAAAAAAATTAGTAACACCATTTAGATGATTTGATTTCATAGATGAAGCAATAAATATTACTGACAATTCGAATATTTTAAAATTAGAAAATGAATAAATTTATTAACAGACTTACGTTGTTTAATACGTCAATTGAATGTGAATAATGTCCATATTTTAAGACAATTTATCATTTTAAAATATGTTCGGTGCCACTTAAAAGAGTCCCGTACACTATTTGGAGCTATTCGTTAAAATAAATACCATAAACATTCATCAGTATCGCGACGAAATATTTTATAATTTATTGAAAATACTTTCTATCTATATCTGTCAATCTTTCAGAATAATCATCTATTAAATCTAACTTATATACGTAATATAATCTTGTTTTTCTTATTAGTATTCTTCATCATCCAATGTCTGATGTTCAAATCTAATAAAATCAATCAAAATTTTGATATCCTTTAATACTCAATAACTCATCAATATCACTGAAATTATTTCTATTAACGTATTCATAACGAAGTGTTTGTTTTTTAGGTCTCAAATTAAATTCATTAAATATTTAACATTCACTGAAATCTCTAATTACTGAAATTTCTTATCTTACAAAATTTATTGAATATAATAGTTTAATTTTTCTTATAAACATTGTGAGATATATATTTCATCTATTCTATCACTATCAATTATTCATTATTTCCTAAAAATAGATGTAAACCATAATTACTAATATTATGAAAGTAGCACGTTAGAGAAAATTTTGAATTAATTTATCATGATTACAAATACCTCACCGTGCTTCTCTATATATTTCCATTGAAAGTTTATGATCTTTTATCGTATTATAATCAAGTGGAAAAAGACAATATTAAAGTAATACCAATGATTCTCGAAAATTTAATTTATCTTTATCAGTTTCGATTCTCATTTGATATTAAATATTATTTTCATTAATAATTTATTTTATAAATTATATTAACCTCACTTTTAAATGTTGGTTGATGAGGTTCATGATTTTGATATAAACTAATATAAT
>JBBMOY011569189.1:0-13948 GCA_037951405.1 Platydemus manokwari | reverse complement strand
AATAATAATAATAATAATAATAATAATAATAATAATAATAATAATAATAATAATAATAATAATAATAATAATATTGTGAAACGAGGAATTAATAAAAAAGATTTGTTAGTTAAATCAAAGAATTAAATTCCTATTTTGTCAACATTATTGACCAGATATTACCGATTAGCAATTAAAAATACAATTTTAAAATTAACACTTTTATAAATGAGAAATACCACTCGTGATTTTGAATGTCATTTCAACAAAAATTCTGATGAAATACCAAAGACCATTTTCACTTTTGAAAAATAGAAAGGCAAAAACTAATGATTGTCATCATGAATCTCTAAAAGTGCATCCTGTGTGATAGATTATCAGTATTATAATCACAGTAATTGGCATGCGACGTTTTTGTCTTCTAAGTTTGAAATCCAATTCTATTTGGTCATACATCTTATGTAACTTATTCAAGAGGCTTTGCCTTATTTGAGCGATATGGTATAAATATTAATAACAATTATCTTCGAGCGGTGCTTCGTTTTAATTTTATAGTTTATTAGCTAATAATAAGTCTGTTAGGATAGTAAGTTATGATAACTTATACATGTAATCTAGTGACTGTACTTGGACACCCTTGATAATACTTACATAGTTTAAGAGTTATCCTTACCTCTTTTCTTGTCATTAATCAAATCACTATGCAATTCTCAATGCAATCTGGTTTGAATATAAACCAACTATAATACAACAATAAAACTTCATAATTTAATACTTATCAGAATTTTTAAATCCATTCCTAGCTTTTAGTAATTTAATCCACAGTATAACAATCCTAAATTTTTGATTATTTGGCATATAGCTTGAAAATTCCCTTATAATGTCTATATAATTGAAAAGCTAGTTTTAAAATTCTCTTCACTTCTATATGCATATGTCTGCCGAGTCACTGACGAACTATATTGAACATTGATAAATGTGTATTAAAAGTATCACTATTTTATTTTCCACAATCTTACAGTAAAAACCATAAAAACAATAATAAAACTAATTCATAATATCGTTCAAATATAAACTTATATTTAATGTTCCTCAGAAATGCATTAAAGAGTTAAATTTCACGAGTAAATTTCGCTGTAGGCCGTAAAAACTGTAATAGTTTTGAAGCACGAGTAAATCAACTAATTTAACTGACAAATATATTCACAATTCATCATCATCACTTTTAAATACTCTAATTATCAAAACATATATTTATAATTTCAAAACATAAAAAAATAAATTTCGAATTATGCTTATTATTAATCTCATTAGTAATTTTGTGATTTTTTCAAAAAAAAAATTTTCATCACTAAATCAAAGGTTAAATTAGCAGTTGGAAGCTGATAAAAGTACAATATAACATTAAATTAAGAATCTCGACTCACTAAATATAGATTTATATCAACGATTTTAATTCAGATAGACACAAACTAGTTATTTAAAAATGGCTTATTTAATATCAAGCTAATTAATGGTTTGTATTTTATTAAATTCAAAAATATTGGTAACTGATAACATGTTTACAATGCTGTTTAATTCCACATACCACTTAAAATTGATTTATATAAACCAATATGTTTTGACAATTATAAATATATTTTGTGAATTATTGAAATAACTTTTCCAAACGTTTTATAACAAACCTTAAGTCCGTGAAAAAATGAATTTCCTTTGAAATGAAAATAGAAATTGAAAAATTAGATTATTGGGTTACCATTATTAATTCTCCGTACATTGGTTGTCTTTCTTATTTGCTTATTTGTGCTAATATATTTTTTTTAGTTATATATTTACTGAAATTATTATTATTTAAAAAATAATTATCTGACCTAATCGACCAAAACAATTTTAATAATAGAAAAATATAAAAAGTTTCCTTTCACCCTATCCAAGATATTGGTTTGAAACTTTGAAGGTGAAATTTAAACTTTAAAAATATAATCTTTTATTAATCTTTTAACCAAACTAACTAATAGTAGGGTTATCACTTTCGTCACAATGATAATCTTTCTTATTTGATTGATTTTATTAATATATTATCTTAAAATTATACATTTAATGGAATTATCATTACTTTAAAAACTTTTATCTGACTTAATCAAGCAATATCACTTTAATAACTAAACATAATGACTTTATTTAATAAAATTTTACTTTAATTAAACTTAGATCTTCAAAATTCTTTCTTTAATTGAAAAATATCGAAATATATGTTCGCAGATTCACACTGAAATTTAATCAAGACTCCTTAACTCTATTCCGCAAATATTTTCCGGCTGTTTAAAAGACAAGTTGGCGAAATGGTTTGATTTTAAAGGTCTCTCTCTCAATACTCTTGAATCAATCAATAAGATTTAATTATAAGGAAAACATTTCCCCTAATGAGTTATTCAAATGATATTACCAGTTATTTGTTGCCTTCATAAATGAAAACCATGATTTAGAATGGTAAATACAGCTCTTCGCAAATGTTTCCCCGTCCAAAATGTTTGACGTCTAAATCACGAAACTGTACATGGCGGGTAATATTTCTAAAAAATCAGAATGGGACTGGTTTTCGTTATTAAAGGAGAAAAACTTTACTGTACGAGACTTGGTTTGTGGCCAGTTCAGATATTTTTAATTCCCCCCATAGATCGGTTCAATCTGGAAATTAACAGACAAGCTGCTATTTAAAGTAAATAACTTCCTAATCATTCCACTTACTTTAATTACTTATATCAATTATGTATACAAATCACGTCGGTTGTATTCCATCTTTTATGAGATGGTTCAATTTAATATCTATTGATGTTTGAATGTCGTTTATTTGCTCTTTGATTCTAAATATCAATAAATTATCAATACAATATTAATAATATGATATTGCGACGGTTGGTAATGCACTGTTATTGCGCTTTCCAAACAGTCTGCACTGTCCTGAACGATACCGTTACTGTTTCAGACATTTTTGTAACGTAATTAAACAGTCTATACATCATTTGTTCCTAATCAATGAAATTAAAAATAATCGGAAAATATCGATCCTTGCAAAATAAAATACTTTGTTTTTTGCTATATTCATAAAGCTTTATATCTGAGATTTAATTACTGTTAGTTCATTTCGAATTGATTGGAGAATTGGTTTCGACGTCATGTTTCCAATTATTTTTTGAGTAGCAATTTATTTTCTATTGGAATTTTTGTTCAGCAATCTCTACACGGTAATATTTGTATGAACTTCGATTAATTAGATTCCATTAATAAGAACATGAATGGAAAAATTGTGATTCGAATTTCTTTCCTTAATGAGACGCCATCATAATTAACAACGAAAGCAATATAAATATGTTGATTGTGATTATGAAGCATGAACGAATTATGAGATTTAAGAGGAAATATAATGCATTGTTAATTATAAGGAATCATCTGGTGTAATATTGATTGTATTTATCCGGTCAAATATTAGAAATTAGGATAAAAAAAACGACAAATAACAGCATTTCTCTAAAAAAAACTAATATTTATTAAGCATAAACATGGTCTTCACGTCGCGGTGGAAATATCCATCACGTCGACTTAATAAAATTTACTAATTTCTCTTTTTGCTTTTATTCCTGTAACTGGTTGAGAAATCTATCTGCTATCCTTAGGTGACGGCAGCACCAAATAATGGGACTTGTTGACGAATTTTTGATTTTTTAGTGAGAAGAGTTAGTGAGCAGATTAATGCGGGAATCGAGAAGACTGAGCGAAAATACCGGAGTTCTGTTGAATAATTTGGCAGATCGATGAAATTTTGAACTCAATTATCGGGATAATATATTAAGTTCATATTGCCTGGACGTCGTATATGCTTGTGGAATATTTGTAGAATTGTAAGTCAGAGGTGGTTGAGGAATTGGAGTTTGTTTCTGAGTGCATTGTGGTGGATTGTTTTGTTGAATTTTTAAAATTATGGACCAACTTGTCGTGGTCTTTTCTTTAAGTTTATGTTGACGGGACGTCACATGCCCATAGAACACTGGACTGAATTACACATACGTACACACATATATAAACCCGCTTAATGTGAAAGTACCAACTTTTATTAAACATTTTATTAAAATAATAAAAACCAATAAACTGACATTTTTAATTACTTGATTCTATTTATCCTTCAATATTATCCATTGATTTCAATATTTTATTGTTCGTATCTGGAATTTGACTCGAAAATTTCTTTTAAATTTTGCTCCAATTCTTCAGATCTTTTTGGCTCTTCTCTACTAGATCTAATAAAAGTTGTTCATCAATCTTTGGATTAATTTCCAAACATAAAAGGGAACTTATTAAAACAAATAGAGATTATCCTTGATTATACACTATCAACTTTTTGCACCACTCTTTCTGAACCTTCACCTTTTTTACTGAAATCAAAATTCATTGATGTGCTTTAACACTTCCTATGATAATCCTTAATGGCCTTTATATTACCTGTGTTAAGAGGTCGAATGAAAGATGATTTATCGGGTGGAAAGGCGCGATATCTAACAATAATAAGATTTTACGTACTTCTGCATTTAAAGTTTAAGCCAATCTTAGAAAATTGTAAGATTTATTCAAAACTTTTTATTCCATTGATAACAAACGGGTGACTTTTCTAATGTGTAAAATAACGGGATTTATTTGATTCGCCTATTCCTTAAGGCTATATTATTTCTTTATTATTAACTCCAAAAATCATAGTTATTCGATATTTAGAAAATTCACCACTTGTCTTATGTTCTTTACAAATTGTGCGAGTTCTATTTAATGAACTTTCTCAGAAGAGCAAGCCCTAACACAGTTATAAACATCTCTATCCTCATATTTCTTCAACTTTGATTAAAATTAAGAACAAATATTTTCTCGGCGGTTTTAGATTCTCCAATAATTCTTTTGGACGATATGATATGACTTGAAATAAAAGAATGAAGCCAGGTATTTTACGCTTTAAAATCATGATTTCCAAAGTATTGTGCTAATTTTAACACTTCCGTTGCAATATATTGCCACTTATATTCTTAATACTCCGAATAAGGAACTACTCGTAAAATGATTGTATTTTCTGTTTTATATTCAAATTTGGTTCTAAAATGGAATCCCTCACTGTCATAAGATTATTTATGCAATCACAATTCACAATGTAGATTGTATTTCGATCAAAATAAGCTTTTATAACGGCCCTTTTTTCATCAAATAATTTTACCTCTGTTTTCATCAATGGTTAAATTCTTTTCTTTTATTTTAAATTTATATTTTTCATGTTCATACTAGAAGGCAAACTTGTGTTTATTAAAAATTATCTTGTGTTCTGGCATTTTATTAACGATTTAGATTTAGATGTCAAACAATCTCTTTTACTATCAGTCTCTGTATAGCGATTATTTATGAATCTCAAATCATTCTTTTTGAAAAAACTGAAAAAATGTACCTTTTTGCAACACAAATAATCGAGGCAATTTCTAATAAAATACGTTTATTGACACGAAATTACATTGTAAGCAGTCGCTAGACAATTACCGTTTCTATCGATACCGAATCTAAATCTGACAGTGTTCGGGTTTCTGTTTATCTAGATATATATACTGTTGTTATGTAGATATAGAAATCCGAATCGTCATCGTTGACTCCTCAGACAATGTTTCCTGTCTGAAAGTCCAGATGCAATAAATAGATTAAACGCTCTGTTGTTGTACTCGAAGAATTAATGTCTTCGATTACATAAAAAATATCATCTCAACAATTTATATAAACAAGCAGTCTCGTGCAAAGGGGGATAAAATTTATTTAGCATAAACATAAAAATCTTCACGATGCGGTGGTACAAGTCCTCACATCTTTTTATAAAATTGGTCAATCCTTTGATACGTCCGGTAAGTTTGCTTGTTTGAGATTCTTAGAGAATTGCTCGATTTTCTAGTAAATAGGATTACTATCAGTTATGGTTGTTGATTGCTAGTTGGTTGAGTTCTCTTGAGCTCGCTCACAAAGAATAATAATACATATGTGGGTTCCACGTCAATAGCATGTACTCCAGAAAAGTTCATAGGTTGTTTAGAATGTTTTTACAATCCGAATTTTTAAAATACGATATCACAGAGTGATTAAATATTAGTGGTTCTTACTGGGTACTCTGGTGACTTCGGTTATAATATGTTCGAAATGTCCCAACGTGTTTCTATTGCGTCAAAACAGGAAGTCGATAATGCCGTCTATTAGTTTCAATTGGAGATTCACAACTATTAACTTTAGCTTGTATTTTTCAAATTACCCCGTATCACGCTGATATTTTAGTTCTATTCTCTGTGAATTTTTCCTGACCTTATGTGGCCCAAATTTTCTGATAAAGTTGCCAACTTTTATAGAAATAATATTGCTAATGTTTTATGATAACCTAAATGTTTCTTTAAATTTCGACAATTCTCTTTGGACTACTTGCTATTTCTAATGATCAATGTTTACATTTGTGCTCCTTTAAATAATTCATCTTAAACTTGTGATTTCCTTTTTTAAATGATCTTAATCTCAGGTTTCATTAATTATATTATTAATTATCATCATTTTTCGTCGAGTTCATTGGTGTGTATCTTATCATCATTATATCAAATACAGTTTATTATTTCTACTCATTATTGTTTTTCAAGACTCTAAACAATGATCATAAATATATATTATTTCATGTATTCATATATACTGCCTAAGATGCATAAGATAAAGGCAGAGAATGGGAGACTGTGGATACAATCATTCGTAGCACACTTGATGTATAGAATCAATAAACAACATTACGAATATCAGGCAGTCACCTTTTGTTCCCAAAACTCTTTGGTCCTGCCACTCTGGAACATTAGAAATTTCGTTTGTGTATCAGTGATATTGTTTTCTGGTTCAGATCTTTTTGACTCTAGCTCGTATTTTAAATCTTCATCTGGTAGCAAATAAGTGTTCTACAGACGGCTCGTCAACTGCTGAAATTCCTCATTGCTCCTCAGAGTGTCGCGATCTGCTCGAAGCCGCACAACCATTTGTATGGAGTCCTTTCGGCTATCCCGATATATCTGTCTGTACGTGCGTCGTGCGTGCGCTGTTTTCCTCTAAATAACTAAGAAAAGGAGTTTAGTTTTAAATTTTGATTTTTGATAATTATAAGATCCTTGAGAAAAATTAATTTAATACAAGAATAATTTTTTTGTTGAAACAATAAATATCAAAATATATATTTGATCTAATATAAAAATCTTCAAAAAGACCGGCTTATGGTAATTAGATGTTGTCGGTTAAAATGAAATAATCACACAAATTATTCCTTAACTAACTACACAATAATTTTATAAATATAAGTTGTAGAACATTTAATATATTAAAAAAAAATTCAATATTAATTTGACCAATAATACGTAATTTGAATTAATAGATTACATTATCATTGGATTTGTTTAAATTAAATAAATAAATAATAAATAAAATACAAATATTCAAAATTAACCAATTCAATTATATTTATAAGTTTAATAAATTACAAATGATGCAGCTGTAATGACTTTGTGAAGTATTTGTAGTAATCCATGATGTACGTAATAATAAATAATTCTCATGTTGATTTTAAATTATTACGAATGTTTAACATTTTCTTTTTTAATGTTTTTTTTATAAAATATTGTTATTAATTATAGTTTATATAAATAATTAATTGATTTGACTTGCCATAACACATTCATCCACAATTACGATTCTAACTCCAGACCTAGTAAAACTTGTACACAAATCACTCCATAGAACAACTCTTATCACAACTTGATAAAATTCATTTACTACTAAAAAGAATATGATGATTCAAATTTACCTTTAGGATTAGCTTAGCGAAACAATCAATTAATAAAATGATGTGCAAACAATGATATGATCACAAGTTGCCATATGGCTTATGAATGATTTATATCGATAATTTGGTGTCATCTATAAGTCAACATTGCTAATATCAAAGTCAACAAAAATAAACGGAAATACACTAAATTACCTGAAAATGTTACAATGTACGCAATTCTATAAATAGATATCTTTTGGTAGAAATGTTACACTAAAATTCAGTGGTTTTCAAATCAAGGTTCTGTGAGTCTCTTAAGTTAAACAAATCGGTACTGCTTATTCAACAGTTTTCTGTACGTTGGTGTTTGCTCTTATGTTGAATTTTATAAGGTTTACGATTTGATGTAACTTGAATGTAAACAAATTTAGAACAGTGTGATGATTAGTCGGATATTAAAATCCCATCATGTATTTGAGCTATATTTATTTGAATTGATAGAATTTAGTTGATACACCTCACTCCAAAAGAATTAATTTGTAGAATAATAATAGAATAAATGGCTTGATCTAAATAAAATATAATTGGTATGACAATAAATACAAATCGATAATAACAACGAGATACAAATTTAAATACAAAATAAAATCACAATACGAGAAATTATTATAACAATGAATTAAATAGAATAAGCGATATTTTTAGTAAATATCCAGATATTTGGAACTTTAATTATTTAATTATTCGACTATTGTGAGGTTCTGTTGAGATAGAACTAGAGATTTTTTGGATAAATTAATATTTTCAATTTGAGGTGAGTGCATATCTTTATTATTATTAATTATAGGGTTTTACCGAGCAGTTATTTTGTTTAATGTATATGCTATTTCAAAATTTCAATGTGTCAGTATATTTCTCAAGTGTAATTTTCAGAATAGAACTGTTGACATGTAATTGTAGAGTTCCATACCCTTAAAAAGATTAAAAATCCCAAATATAATTGAAACTAAAGTTACAAAATACCAGTGTTATTTTATACGTTGTAACCCTATATTTGCTTGCTACTTAGAATAGGTCATGATATGGAATACATCTTCATATGTTACGTATTACAATTTTTTTAATCTGATCTCTTTTTTATCATAATTATTTTGTTTACCAAAAATTGTTTTTATTATTTTGGTGCGCTGATATTAGTGAATTCTGGCTTACAGAATATTACTGATATGAACTTATTCAGTTACAGTTCAATTGTGATTCAGTTATTTCAAATTTATTAGCACACCGGATACAACAACTGACGATGTTGTTTATCTCAACTGGAAATTGGGAGATGTTAAACACTAGGAATGTGCTGAATTCGTAGACTTTATTTTTTATTATGCTGATTTAATCCGACCATCCAATTTATAACCTATTTATTTGATTTATTATGTTATCTCTATTTTATCATTAACTTTTTTTGTAAAAGAAAAACAAGAAATAAAAAAAAAGCAAATGATCAACAATAAATAATACATCAATAAATAACAATTCTTATTTCAGTTCCGAAAAAATTGAAAATCAACACCATTTCCATCATTTAATCAAATCTTACTGATTTCAAAATTGTTTTAATAGATCGAGAAAACAATAACCGAATCTAGAGCTCAGTTTAAACCCAAAAATTGCAGTGCTAGAAATAGTTAAAAATTTGGAAATCTATTGCGTCATAATTGCGTTTAAAATAATTTTAGTTGCTTAATTTGCTTTTATTTTTTATCTTTATCCTGACTGTAACAAATGCCTGTTATTTTTATTCTTTCGAAAAATGCCTCAAGTGTAAATAACTGATAAATGCATTGAATTACGCAATGTGTACTTTTATAATATTGCTTAATATAAACACACTTATCTAAATATTTTACCATTTGTTTAAATCTATCTATCTATCTATCTATCCGGCAAGTCTACTATTTATCTTTTTTCTAAACTCAATCTTGTCTATAGACCTTCATGAGCTAATCACGTGACATTAGTTCCCGCTATTAGTATTTGTTAGATGGGTTTAGGAACGACAACTTCTCTTGACAATTATTACTATATCTGTATCCTTTGATTATAAATAAAGAATTGGCTCTAAACTGGTATTTATCATATTTATGTTTATAAATTAAAGAAACCTATTTTATGGTGAGAGTTAAATATTAAGTTGGACTTGTCAGTCAAATATTTTCTGTGAATAGCAACTCACACTATATTCACAGAATAACATCAGTATGTTGTTATTGATCATTTTGCTTTTATTTAATGTTAAGAAAATAATTAAAGTCCCATCAATATGTAAAAGGAAAATGAAAGGGAAATAACAATAAATTTAAACAAATACGAAAATTAATTTAAGCGAAACAATTAAGACTATAAATAATAAGTGAACAGCAAACAGATTTGTACGTACATGAGCGACTTGAGGTAAGCAAATGAACACACAGTCTAGCTCAATGAATCACATCTCAACGGACAAGTTGGAGAATCCCAAGTAACATCTACATTAATAGGAAAACGCCAAATTATTTATGATTAATAAATTATGCAATTGTAGACTTCAATGAGAAATCAGTTAAGTGTAATTTACCTTTTACATAGTTTGATTTGCTCTATGATTCATGTTATTACCTAATTTACAATAGCTCTTAACATTGTGAATAAAATCAATGAAAACCCAAAATAAAGTAGAAATTTAAATTTAGCATTTTATGAATTTATTTTTGTTTAATTTGTAAAACAATGATCATATTAATAGAAAAAATGATATTAAATAAAACTATTAGACAAAAGACAAAATATTTATTTTTAATGAATCAACAGTAAGGATTATGTCAAGATATTTATCTCGTAAATATAAAAAATTTAGTTTTTTACTTAAAACATAATATACAATACTGTCAATAAGAATAGTGTAACTTAAATAGTAACTTTAATAATATTTGAATTTTATTAAAATGTCATATTATAGAAATTTTGTGCTTTAGATTTTGCAATATTTATTAAAGTTAAGTGATTTTTAATAGAAAAATTTTATCATGTATGTTCTGATTAATCAAAATTAATAAAACAAATTTTCACATTAATGCTATTATGTAAATTAATTAAATAAAATTATTTCTAAAATAATCTTGCTTGTTTAAATATTGAATGTAACATGTCTGATCAAATTGTATACATTTTATTAATCCAAAATTATTAATCCAAATTTATTATATTTTATTCTATTTTAGATATATTTTCTATTTTCTATAAACGAAATTTATTTCTGATATTATTTTTGACCTTTCACAGTTTTACTTATGTCAAATAATGTACAACTAATTTTAAATCAAATGCTAAATCCCAATTCTAATTCGGTTCAAAATTCGTCTCCAAATAATCTCCAATCAAATAATCAGTCGGTAATGTATACAAATAACAATGGTTTTGGTCCAAATCAGAATGTTACTGGTTCTTCAGTAACATGTCCAAATTTGCAAGTTGTCAATGCACCAGCTAATAGTCTTCACCCCGTTGCGCAAATTCCAAACCAGATAAATTCCAATATGAATTCTTCAAATTATATAACAACAGGCAATGTTCCGACACAAATTCCTGGTGAGACTAATACACCCACAATTGACAATAATCCCATTCCAACAGCACAGGTTCCAAATAAAGGAATTTTTGACAATAACCAACTTCTACAGTTGCGTGCTCAGATCAATGCGTATAAATTATTAGCGAAATCTAATCCTGTTTCTAGTGCTGTGATTTTGGCAGCTGAAGGAAAATTAAATCAATTGCAAAATATATCTAATCGACAAAACGAGCAACCCGGAACAAATAATTCGAACAATAATGATGTTCTTCAGCGAGTTCAAAGAGATATTAAATCTTCTTGTGGGAAGTCTTTATTCAAACCATCTCGTAGACCAGACGCAATAGATCCGGAAGAATTATTGCGAGAACGTGAAAATCGAATTGAAGCTAGAATTATTCAAAGAATTGATGAACTTACAAACAAATCAGCTTTTCTTTCTAATTCACAAAATATGAATCTCAAAATTGAATTGAAAGCACTGCGATTGTTGAGTTTACAACGTAGCCTTAGACAAGAAATTTTAATGGTTATGAAAAAAGATACCTCTTTGGAAACAGCACTAAATGTTCGGGCATATCGTCGACCGAAAAAGCAAACGCTCCGTGAAGCACGGTTCACGGAAAAATTGGAAAAACAAATGAAACACGAACAGGAAAAACGACGACGTCAGAAGCATCAGGAATTCTTGAATGCTGTCTTGTTGCACGCGAAAGAATTCCGTGAATTCCATCGCAATTGCAGTTCAAAATTGAACAAAATCAATCGTGGAATCATGAATTATTTCGCCAACACTGAACGTGACAAACGCAAGGAACAAGAGCGATTAGAACGTGAGCGAATGCGTCGATTGATGGCTGAAGATGAAGAAGGTTATCGAAAATTGATTGATGAAAAGAAGGATATGAGATTGCATTATTTGCTTCAACAGACAGATGAATTCATTGCCGGTTTGACGAAACTCGTTAAAGATCACAAGAAAGAACAAATCCAACGCAAAAAGAAAGAACGGGAGGAGAAGAAAATGCAAATGAAATACGACAACATTCTCGCCTATTTGACACAGCGATTTAATCGCCCCCAAACCGAATTGATCAATGTTACCAAGGATATTATTAGTGGCAAATTTGAATTGTATGTTGCTATGTTACCACCTGACGAACATATTCCGCTTTATAATCCCACAACACGTGAACGATTGGAGGAGGAATCACCACAGGCTAAAAATCTCATCCAATGGTTCAAAGAGCACGAAGAATGGCGGTTATCGTTAAAGGATGAGCAGGGTTTGGAAATATTCCAGGAAGATGAAGATTTGAAGGTTTACGATGAAGTATTGGAAGATGATAATGATGATGATGTTCATGTTGGCACAGAAGATGATGAGTATAACAAATCACATATTCAATCATATTATGCTCTGGCTCATTCACATCATGAGGAAATCAAGGAGCAAGCATCGATTCTGATCAATGGCACTTTGAAACAATATCAATTAAAAGGTCTCGAATGGCTTGTTTCACTTTATAATAATAATTTAAACGGCATTCTGGCTGATGAAATGGGTCTCGGCAAAACCATTCAAACTATTGGCCTCATCACATATTTAATGGAGAGGAAGAAAGTTAATGGGCCATTCTTGATCATTGTACCTTTATCGTGAGTTTTGATTTATATTTTCAATGTTATCATTATATTTTGATTATATTATCATTATATTTTGGTTATATTTTTGATTATATTATCATTATATTTTGGTTATATTTTCAATTATAATATCATTATATTTTGGTTATATTTTCATTTATATTTTGGTTATATTTCCAATTATATTATCATTATATTTTCCAATATAATCATCATTTATTTCTAATAACATATCTATGAGAATATAATCTAGCAAACATTTCCCATTATATCAATAAATAATCATTTAATAATATCATGCCTTCAATTAAATCAGTTATTATTCACCTTTAATGTCCATATCATCTATCATGTTCAATCCAAATCAATCATTAAACTATTTAATATTATTATTATCAAATGATGACCCAGATTATTTATTCATAATATCATATAGAAATTATTCGGGAAAGGCTAAATTTTTCAGTTAACATGCCGTTCTAATCCTAACCAGATATATTTCTGTCAACACATTGAACTCTTCGTTCAGTCGTAACTCAATAAATGAAATATATTTATATAATAAATAATGTGTTTATTGTTTTATATTTTTTTTGTATCAATGTTAAATTTATAATTTACAATAAAATGACTTAATAAATAAAAAAAAATAATTATTAGATAAATATTGATTGATACCAACTATTTATTGATTGATACCAACTATATATTGATTGATACCAACTATTTATTGATTGATACCATTTATTGATTGATACCAACTATTTATTGATCGATACCAACTATTTTTTGATTGATACCAACTATATATTGATTGATACCAACTATTTATTGATTGATACCATTTATTGATTGATACCAACTAT
>JBBMOY011568078.1:0-11687 GCA_037951405.1 Platydemus manokwari | reverse complement strand
ATTTTTCATAGAAACACTGAAGACGAAAATATTTAAAATTAAGTTTCAAACATTAGCTCTTGCAAATAAATGATATCTTGGTTAATAATTAATATATAATGAATTGAAATTTTAAATATTATAAAATCAGATTCTTATAAAATATTAATTTGTTCGAATAATTGTAATTTAAATATAATATGGTGTCGTGACTTTTCAGTTCGTTTATAATGCGTACTTTATACAATAGCAGCTACCATACATTATATTTCTAAATGTTTACTTTATTAGTTGGGAAATATAAATTATTAATCAAAGAAAAACTCCAGCAATTCACAAATTATTCATAATATATAAAATAAAATAAATTAAAAAGAAAACTAAATAAAAAATGATTATCCGTATCGGTACCGTTTTCAACAATAAAACCTTGGTGATCCCGAACTAGATAGGAAAATAATAATAATAATCAGATTAGATCCATTATCTAGGTTTATTATTTTCATTATTCATCTAGTTTCTTTGAAATTGCCAGCAGTTTCTATATTTTCATTTTTCTATAACAAATTAAAAGTTACTGATTCGGCACAAAAAAATTCTTTCGTAATGACGACACAGGGCCTACTGTAAATTGATTATTGGTGAAACTTTAAAGAAAATTTATAAATTTTTTTTCAACATGCATTTTTTGTAGAGACGAGTTCGGTTGGGATTTATTTTTGTAAATTTGTCTGAAGAAGAAGAACTATTCGTTGTTAATCTAAATAAAATAATGTTTTTTCAAACTTTTCCATTAGGAAATATATCAGTGTTGCAATTCTTTTGGGTAACTATCTCAATGTCAATGATTTATGTCAATAATTTTTCATTTCTTGATCATTTTATGAGAACTCGAATATATAATAAATTAGCTTGTTAAATCAACCATATCAAATTGTTTAACTCTCTGGTATCACTAGCGATTTTTTATTTATATCTTTAATAATTTGAAATTCTGAGATTTGAAAAAATGATTATGACAACGGTTGAGATGAAATATACTATTATCAATGACATACTAATAAAGAATTTATAAATTATTTTATATAATTCAGTAATTCCTCCTGAAGTCATTCATTGATTTCTTTCAAAACAATTCAATGGTTATATCGGGTAGATCAGAAATCAATCAAAAGGATTACAAGAACTCAGGAAAGAACCCTAGAAAGTGTCGACATATATCCGATAAGCGCATGTATAGTCAATCAATCAGGTTTGTTCTAATATTAAATACTATTTAGAAGCTAATAATCGACAGGCACATATCTACAAATAGCAGCAAGCTCAAATATCCGCCAATGGCACGAAAGATGAGAGGAAAATTTCAAGTAAATCGATTTACGAACAGATTCAGTAAAACGAAGATCCGTGACATCCAGCGGACACACTCGATATGTCTATAAAAGAGTCTGCGTTCCATGAATAACCACCAGTCTTTTTGGTCGGTAACTCGCGTGATAAGCTTATCTTTGTGTTACTTTATATTCTATTTTTGACTTCCGGGTGCTTATCCCGTCTTGAGTGATTTACCATTGTGAGTTGTGAAAGGATTTACTTGTAGTTATTGAGGTTTCGAATGTGATATTTTGTTTAATACAGTTTTCAGATCTGAATTGTTGATTGATTTGCCTAACAGTTAACTGATTGGAAATTGGACTCTTGTCCGAATAAAAGCGATAATTTTCCCAATCATTTTATTGAGAAACATTATTAAACTCTAAACAAATACTCTAAATTGACATTCATCTAGTCATTGATAAAAGTTTATTTTTAGCTAATGAATACATTGGTATAATTATATTGTCTGGAGAAAAATGAACGATAAAATATCTACTGGGAGAATGCTTGTTTAATTTAGTCGCCACAATTGTTATAATACCGAGACTATTTATAATCAATTCGGCAGAACTTATTGCAATCATGAATCTATTGATAATTCGAATACAAATGTCTCATTTCAAAGTGATATTCCTAAATATAATAAAATTAAATATTGATCAAAACCTAAATCTGCCTTGATGACGGCACCATGTTTAAAATTCATGAATTTTCATACAAGTAAATCAATAGCAATGAAAATTTATATTACAGGTTAACATATGATAATTTTATTATTGTTAATTTCCATTGGTTTTTGAAATTGTTTTACCAATACGTCGTGTCAAGAATTACATTGAAGTTTGCATAAAACAGTTGGTCACGATAAATATTATTTTATGAAAATTTTAAAAATGTAGAGGATTTTAATTTTCAGGAAAATACTTGAACTGGCTGTGTTTAAAAATATTGAGATCGGTATTCGAATGATGTTTGGTTGGTGGTTAATTGTATTAATAAATGTTCTATTAATATTTCTATCAGTTGTTTGGTTAACTTTCTTTAACATTTTATGCATATCTCATCAATTTTATTTTTCCTTGGTGCATGAGACATATTATTAATCGAGTTCCAGCGAATATATTTTCTTCTTATTTTATAAATAATAATGTGTATTTTGTGACTTATAATGATCAAGAAAATAATCGCATTTTAATAATTATTTTCGTCTATTAATAAATGCCGGGTATGCAATGTAGATAAAATAAATAATTATCAGAACAAAGATAATATTAGGATAAATTTTCATTTAATACCAAAATGAAGATAAATAGAATTTCAAAAACAATTCGATTGGATTGGAATTCTTAGGATTTTGATTATGAAAATTTGAATTATATTTATTCATCGAGGTCTACATTCTAGCTTCTCACGTCTTTATTTCTATTTTTATTCAAATCTTCCCAGTTTTCATTGTTGTCCCTTATAGTGTGCTTTTGTTTCTTTAACACTTTTTTCCTGTCAGCCCATGTTTCCTTGATGTTTTGACATATCTTGCCAATTCTGTTGAGGTATTTGTCTTCTTCCATTATTCGTATGAGGTAACAGTCCAGGATATTTTCTCATCCTCAGTAACACAATTAGTTTCACTATCTGACTATATTAGCAGTTCGCCTACGTTCCCTGAATTCATGGTAACAAATATTTCTTTGTATTATAAAATAAGTTATAATTTTAGAAAAAACTGTTATTAGTCTGGCACTTGTTCTAACGAAATTTTGATTTTAAACTGTTTCGTCAAGTATGCGACGTTAATAAGATTTTTAGAAAGATACCGATTATTGTATTTCATAATTCAAATAATAGTTCATCGGAAATATTTTATGATTATTTTATTGTGTGTGAAAAATAATAACTCAATAATATATATTAAAAATAATATTAAAATGAAAATTGTTATTGAGATCTTTCAATTATATGGTCGTTTATTTATGATGTGGTTACTGCAATCGAGTGTTTTGATTTGCCAGATTCTTTAAGAGTTGTAATGGTTTAGTTTATTGAACAGGATTTATCATGATTTTAGCTTTATTCCTTCCTATTTATCTTTATTCCAACGTAAAGAATTTAATTTTTAAATACAAATAATATTTGAGCTCAACAAATTATAAAAATTGAATTAATAAAGATATTGTGCTCTATTTTCTGTCTTTATCTGACTCCGAACTATGATTCTTAGTTTTCGTTAAAGAAAAGCTAAAGTTTCTTTTAATAAATATATTTCTGTTTTAGTTTAATATAATCGTATTCAGAAAAAGAGTTGATCACTCCAGGGTTGAACCTCTACAATAAGTCAAATATAGGACTTGCAAAATATTTTTAAACATTGTCTTTTCACTTTACCATTTCAAGTTGTAGAGCTTGAAAAAACGAAACCAGAGAAAATTAAAAAGTTAGAGTCATTTCAATAGTTATTATGAATAATATTAAAAATTCTCCTTGAAATGCTTATTCAGAAAATTCATATAAAACACGCCCAGAACCGAATCAGAATTGTTGTGGAAAAAGAAATAATAAGAAAACCATTTGTGAATAAAGGAACCAAGTTAATCCACTCAAGATATTGAATTAGTACTGATTAATGGCTAATTATGGAAAACGCTAATCATTACCATGTCCTAGGTCAGTAAGAGAAAGAATTTAATTAATTACTAGAGAACGGTTTAATTACTTGTTTTGATTTTATATATTATTTATACTAGCTAATATCTCAAAATTCAAATCAGCATATCTGTTGAGGAATGCGAAATTCAAATCCAAATAAATCTACATCTAACTACTCAATCAACAATCTGTTTAATCTCCAATTTAGCGTAAGATAGTTAATATTTAACCCTGTCTTCTGTGAAAAATCTAGCTTAATTATATTCGAACTCAGCATCAAATTTAACTTGTCCAACATCAAACCTAATCTCAAATTCCAGATCACTCCATTTCGCATTAAATTTGACATAAATTCAGTGGTAAAAATCAATATTGATACAACAATAATAGCAATTTAATTTGATGATCAACATAACGAAAATAATGATTTTTAACATTCTAAAATTCTGTAATTATTTTGTTATTAATATTTATCATATTTGTTTTTAAAATTCATTCTCTGTGGGGTCTACCTGATATAAAGTACAACAATAGTCAATGGCTTAATTATCTGATTCCAGTAGACAAATAAGTTGCTCACTAAGATTTACTTGTTTATTACACTGCACAAGCTCTCTCACTGTGCAAGATTTATTCATGAAGGCCGAGCCCTAAATAAGTTTGTCAATAAAAAGCGGATCGAATCTGGGGGCAGAATTTTAAAGACTGGTCAAAGATATACTCCAGACCTTACTACTTCGTTTGTAATTATTATTATTATATGTATATATATTATATAATATTATTATATACGATCTCAAATACTTTTACTTTCGCCTTTTACTATATTATTTTCTCTGTCGGGGATTGGCATTTATAAAATGAAAAGTCAATATTTATTTGGTATTTACTAATATGGTAAAATATTAAGCAAATATAAATTTTAATCCAAATAAACAAGTAACATTTGTTTAAATAATTAATATTATCGATAAATTTAATATTATTTTATTTTGATATTTATTTTTAGTCATAAATTTTATTTTAGCGATTATTATTTTCTTACATTTTTATTTATTTATTTTTATTTTTAAAAATATCGAATTCAACTCTTATGAACTTATTTTTAATAAATTGTTTGTATTACTTTTGTTATTTATATTTCTTATTTTCTGTATATAAATCATAAATCATTGTAAAACTCTTGGTAGATAAAATCGCATAATAAAAAATAGAATACAAAAATAACGTAATCAAATTAAATCCATCTATATACTCTATTATTAATCGCATGAGAAATTATACTTTCAATTGTCAAAGATTAATAGTTGCGTAGATATTTAGGTCAGTCCGTGGCCGCGTGTCATCAAGTTATATATTAACTTTCTTTTTTCATTAATAATTTTTTTTTAATAAAATAAATTAAAATTTTTAAATAAAAATAAAAAGTAACTTTCATTCAAAAATTCATTTGCTTCGAAACAGGAAATTATTAAAATAAAAATGGATATGAAAATAACTTTTAAAAAGTCATTAAAGATGATAAACCTAAATCGTTTAAATAAAATGATCAAAAAATTTAGTTAAATAAAAAAATAACTGAAAATAAACAAGAATATCAAGAGACTTGGTTGAGTTTGGCCTTTATAAGAAACATCACTAACATCTTTAGAATGTTTAGTTAACGTAGCAGGAATTGTTGGAGATATTGGAGTAAATCAGTATAGAGACTAAATTTCATAGTTTCTTTAAAATAAGATGAAAGATTTGATTTTGAAATTTGTTTAGTGTTACAAGATTTATTTAAATACAAGTTTGTTTGGTTTTTTGGATTAATTGTGACCTGCTTTTTCTTTCATTCATCTCGGCTTTTCATTGAGTAGGAATTGTTTGTTTGTTTTGTATGTTTATAATTCGGTTTATAATATTAATTTTGTACATTCCAATTCCTTCTCAAAAAATATATTAAATTAGTCCAGGTGTTAAAGAATTGAATGATATTGATAATTGTATATAAGAAACTGGAAGAATTCATTAAGTTAATGATTTTGGATTCCAAACAAAACAAAAGAATACCAAATTATGATAACAAAATTTTTTTAATAAGCAAAGCTTTAGATCATCATAAAAATAAATCCGAAGGAATACATATATCTATGTTTGCTCTAATATTTTATTAACAATTTAAACAAAATAAATGAAAATAAACAGAATAAAAAATCTGGTAAAGATTTACCTGTTGTAGCTGTATTACCAGCAATAATAGCAAATTTAAGAATAGCTTTTAAAATACTGACTCTATATTATTATTGAAGCTATCATCGAAGCTGTTGTGGAAGCATTTTGTGAGATATCTGCTATTTGATCAAGCTACTCAATTTTAGATGTCTTTAATAAGCAGGTCATTTTATTTTGTAACTTATTATTGAGATTAATATTATGATAATATCTTAATATAAATATTATTCGCATGGCAATTAACTTTCCCTTTTTCTTCACACACTTGGAATGAAAGCAACATACCATTTCGATTGTTGATCATTGAATCAAATACAAAAAATCTTTGATCACTTTTTACCTTCAAAATATCAAATATTTCTTACTTTCAGTAACCACCGCTATATTATTAACATTTCTATTTACTCTTGGTGAAGATTAAACATAATGAACTCAATCTTTGGAGATAATTAACATTTAGTTTTATTTTCGATATACATTCGAAAATGAATTGTTAAATTAATTTCCCAAATATTCATTAATAAATCAAATTTCTATAATATATCAAATTTGAATTTTCGAATTTCCTAATTGATCCGTTGTCATAAATTGTCAATATTATTGGATTTATTATCATTTATATGTAATCCAACACAAAGTAAAATATATTAACTATAATGAATTAGACTTGAATGCAACAACAGATTTTTATTTTTAAATTCTGAAACTTTATAAGTTATGAACTCATGGATATAATAAAATAATAAGAGTAAATTAAACTTTGAAGTCCTAGTATAGTACACTAAAACTCAAATGAGATTGATGTAAACCAATTAAATATCAGCGAATATTATATTTACTTCATATTCACAAGTACTAAATGTAAAACCTACTGCATGTGGCTAAGTAATTCCATTTTGTAAATTTAATTATTGTCATGCAACCGTTACAAACAATTGCTCTTAAGCTTTTGATTAAAACATCGCTCGATTGTAGATGAAATAACAGATTAGCTGTATCCTTATTCAATTTAGAGTTGAACAAAAGCAATTAAAATTTGAATTCTTGGAAGTATATTTGGATATCAAACAGCGGTCTTGTAATTGTGATTTTATTACGTAATCATAATATCAAATAATGTTTAATTTGTGTGAAAAATTATAAATGAGGTCAGTTAATTTTGTTTAAAATTACTTTTTAAGTTAATACCATGGAATTTGTAAACACTTTGTTAATTGCTTTTTCAAGATATTCAGAAATTATTTAATTTAACTTTTAGAAACAAATTAATACAGTAATAGAATTTTTGATGAAATATTTTTGCATTTTTAATAAATAAAAGTTTCAATTTACTTTTTCAAAATAATTAATTATCTTCTTGGCTCTAAAAATTTTATCTCGAAATATTTTTCCATTGTTTTCTTTCCATTATATTAATACCAACTCTGAAATTTCTAAACATTAAAAAAGAAGAGATATTCTAGGTTAAGAATGATTTTTAAATAAATTCTGGAAGCTTAAGAGTGAGATCAATCACTATTCAAATGATCCATTTGAAACAAGTTATTGAATTATAAATGATTAAAATAGCTCTTAAAAATTATGATTTCTCTACATAGATATGTTTGTTGCAAAATCTCAGTCTTAGAATCTCCGTTTTAAATGTTCAATTAGTTGGGTGATTAGTTTGATATTATTTTTACCAACAGGTTTGAAATTCCATCACTGATAAACTGGAAAAGAACCGATAATAAAGATGAATTATCTCAAATTTTTGAACTTGCTCTAAACATGAAATATAATCAAATATTCCTTTCAACGATTATATTGGTATATATCATTCAAAGAAAAATAATCGGCATTGAATTTCATCAAGTTAAAGTGATCAAATCCGAAAATCCTGCTTAAACAACATTTTTCACAAATGATTTCATAAATCAGCATCACAATACACTTTAATTTATAATTTGTGTTCAGTAGGAACATTTCCGAAAGCACTTGAATATAATAATTTTTTCCAACTGAAACAATTAATAACGATTAAGCATCAATAATGATTCTGTTGTTTAAGTAAATCAGTTTTAAAAATCAACCAAAATTATCAGCACAAAATTCAAAAACAACGATTTATTTTGAAAATAATTACAAAACAAAATAATAGCTAATGTCACCAAATAAAACATTCCAAAAATCTTCACTAAATAATTTATGAACATCTTTTTATTATTATTTACAAGATCTGATTTACGATATCAAATTTCTTACAGCAAGATAAATTGAAAAATTCACAATTCAGCATAAAAATTTATTAACATCAACAGATGCATTGCACTTCAATATTTTTTTATCCATAAACTGGATCAATAGAGTAACACCATTTTTACATTCTAAGCCTTCTTGTTTTCAATATAGACCACAACCTCTCAAATTGTTAGATATAATCAAATCGGTAACAGCATCAAAAACAAATTGAATATTGCTTGTATCTGTAGCGCATGTATGATGACAATAAACCTCTTTATTGGGATATTTATTTCTATTTCGAAAACATTGTTCAATATAATTGACACTGGCATCATATTCTTGTGGTCCTATTTAAATATTGACAATTATAATTACTAAAATTAATATTTCAGTGAAAATTTAGAAAAATTTTATCAATCAATTTGAAAAAATATTGATTAACGCGATCTCCATATCACGAAGTATAATAATTCATGAAAGATCCCTACGATGCGCTTATTTACTTCTACTTTTATAAGAAACTTAGAATTAAAGACAAGTTGTGAAAATAAGGTTGAGATTTGAAATTTAATCCATATATAATTTATTTATTTATTCAGAAAAATCTAGATTTCATAAACAATTATTTATTATACAAAGCCTTTTAAATATTTTTACGGTATTTTAAGAGTTCATTTGAAGAGTTCACTGTTTTATTGATTAAATTAAATACAGGTAACGATTTTTAATAAATGAGCAATTATTTGGAATTTGAAGACTAGGTCAAATATTTATTTTAATTATCGTATTTTCAGGACTAAGGCGCATTCTAACTATGAGTTTACTGATTAATATATTAAATTAAATTAAAAATGTTTAGCAATATTTAATGCGCTTCATCATCTAAAATGTCACATTCGCTTATATAAACATCTTAGCCATCATTTATTTTAATATTCCAGCCTTAATATATCCTAAAAATCTGTTTGGAAAATACGGTAATAGTTTGTTTTCCCACATCTAATAATCAACCTATGTCAGGCAGGTACGTATGGGAAAATAATTTTTTAACTCTTTAAAATGATAATTTTTTCTTCAAATCTATTTTCAAAAATAGATTTCAATTTTTATCAATTTTCATTTCATACACGGTAAATGATTTGATAAAATTATTATCTCGATATTACTCAATAATTCACATTTTCTTATTAGATAATAATTTAATATAGATGATCTGACAGTGACTATTCGAAATAAAATCATTTATGTTTCAATAATATAACAACAGAATTCAGTTTCAAATATTCGTATAGTTTATCGCTTATAAAATCACTAAATCATTGATCAAACGAGCATTGAATTCAGCTCATTAATGGTGACATCGATAATCGACGATTGATGTTTTCTCTTTCAATATCGAATTTTTCTTTTCATTGACATTAATTTATCTTAATATTATTATTATTGAATGAAATTTATTGGTTGATTGCATTATGCCTGGCAGCCAATTTTGGAAAAAAACCCATTTTCATTTGATAATAAACTCACAATAAAACCGAAGAGCAGCAATTTACTTGTCGTATTTTATTATAAACAGAACTATATCTACAACCCAATGATAATGAAAACATCATTTACAACAATAATAAAAACAGTTTGATGGATATTAATACAAATTTAACTATATCACACATTGTACATCCCTTAATATTTATAATAATATAACTATAATAATAACTATAATCATAATATTTTCAATATTAAGGGATGTACAATGTGTGATATAGTTAAATTTGTATTAATATCATTTTTCAATTTAATGAAATAATTTGTTTCTTGTTTTGTCAGAAGACATTTTGATGAATCTCATTTCTATTGGTTTTTATCATTTCATGTAATGATTTTATCAACAATTATCAATATATAATCATGGACAACACTAATGATAACAATATTATATGAAATTAAAAATAATTCATATCATAAAAGAATTCAAATATAAGCTATAGTAAATATAGTAAAACACGAGGTAAATTGTAAATCAGTAGAAAGAAACTTCCCGTCATTCTATTTGAATTTTTAATTCCTCGGTAGTAACTGTCGTCCTTAACCTCTTTGTTAAAACCTTTTTAGTAAAAATGTTGTCTACACATAATCCAAGCTTCGATAGCAGCACTGGAAGGAGCTTTTATTTATAACAAAATCCAAAGTGGATTAATTAATTTATCAGTTACAACATCGTTTATTAAAATTAGTTGGCTTTCAGCCATCCGGCTTATGAGAAACTTTAAATGTCTATAATTCATGCTTATTTTAATTCTCTCCTCTCTGAATCAAATGAAAAAAGAAAATATCCATAAACCAATATCTACAATATCTATAAAATTATGAACTACTTCAAGTCTTGATAAGGTAATCAGTGAAAATATTATTTGAAATAAATAATGTTTAACCATTTGTAAACCGATACTAATATGATGGAAAAGTCAAAATTATTAAATAAAACATCTATATATACCAGTATAATCGGGAAAACAATCCGTAATTGGAAATCTTTGAAGCTTCTCAAGAAAAAGATCCTTCTTGTTAAGAAACAATATAAAACTTGTACTGAGAAACCAGACATTGTTACAAATTGAATCGAAAAGAAATAATGATTCTATCATACGATTCTAGAAATAATCATTAATAATCCAATACAATACAATATGACACACACAAAATCATTAAATTATCAATTTGAATTCAATAAATGAAAATAATAAACCAATGAAATATAATTGTAAAAGAATTATGATAAAGAGAATTATTTCCGTTATTCTAGTTTATTTTTGTTATTAATAACCTTTATTTTTTGGGTCAAATTAATCATATCATGTGTAAATCATTCACACATTGCGTAGGACGTTTTAGCGTGAAAATTAATTATTAACTTTGTTCATAATATGAAATGTCGATAAAATGTTCTTGTTGTTATTTTTATGTCAAGATGTGTAATATTGATAATAATTATCATTTATATATATTCAACGATTGAAATAATGAAGACTCGATGAACACAATAAATATATAATTAGTGAAACAGGATATATTATTATTGTAATTATTATTATAACTATTTATCGTAATTATTATTATTATCGTAATTATTATTTGTATTATTATTATTATTATTATTACTAGGACTATAATACTTAGTATTATCATTATTATCGTTATTATTACAATTATTATTA
Organism: Platydemus manokwari; assembly: GCA_037951405.1. Classification (NCBI taxonomy): domain Eukaryota; kingdom Metazoa; phylum Platyhelminthes; order Tricladida; family Geoplanidae; genus Platydemus; species Platydemus manokwari. Next base: position 33 of record JBBMOY011568078.1, on the reverse strand, counting down.
TTATTATTATTTTCTATTCGTATTTGTTATAAT
>JBBMOY011566967.1:0-13959 GCA_037951405.1 Platydemus manokwari | reverse complement strand
TGATAAAATTAAAACAAAGTTTAAAACTATGATCGTGATGTGCATGAATATTTGAAGTTAAAAAAATATAAGTAAGTAAGTTGTATCGTAGCGATTGATAATAATATAGTTAACAGTTTATATATAATAGACACCCAGATTAATAAATTAAAGAAAGAAATCGATTAATTTAATTTAAAAAATTGTTGCTATTTTTATGTTTATTTTATCTAGTATTTGGGATTGCGATTTTCAAAAGCAAATCAGATAATGGGAGCTTTAGCTTTTATTGTTCAAATGGTAAGGCTCATGATTTTATTAATAATTTCATTCATATATTAAATCACATTTAAAAATAAAATTATTAATAATAATAATTTGTTATTCTTATATTATTAATAAAAAAACTAATCATTACCGAAATACATAACTTTCTATTTGTATGGCAGAATAAATGAATAACTGTGATATTTGTATATTAATTTGAATATAATGAACTGCGTACATTTTAAACCACATGAACGTCTATATTAGAATAGTGTGTCGTAAAATTTGATTGCTAAAAACAAATACACCATCAACTATTGTAAAATCTATTCGTGAAATTGAAAAGAATATTTTATCTCATAATAAATAGACATTGAAAAATAAGTATTTATTAACCCTCAAAAACTCGTTTTTAATATTTTTTAACTTTGTTACTTTATAAATAAATTTAGGCTCCGTACATGGGAATTGTTCTCTATGGGCCATCGTTAGCCATGAAACTAGGCAAGTAATTTATATTTTATAATTCATTATTTAGGAATAGTTTAAATGTACATTCCGAATACGATTCGTAATGACATAAAAATGAAATACAAAATCGATTAATTTAAAAATTCGTTATAAATTTGAGAATTGAATTTGTTAATCAGATATTTCTAACCTGTGGTTGGCGCATACGAATGGGGTTTGGAAGTTTGGGAAAAAATGAATAATATTTTAAATCAAATGACTTTAAAATTATCGCTGTAAACTTGTTGAAAGAAGCATAAATTGAAATATTGGTATACATCGAATAAGAGAAACTTACATTGTTTTAATTTATCCGATTAATAACTTGGTGCAATGTAGGGATGATTTCAAATTTGATGAAATTGATTTTATTTATAAATTTAGCTATTATAAGCTTTATAATTTGTTATTGGTTTTGATGAAGAGATTGTACTTGAATAAGAACGATTAACAAGTTTAATAATTTTTAAATTTTTATTTAGGTACTAACAAAATAAGTGCATTTTTCGAAAATTTACAAACTTTTCTGTAATTGAAATGTTGTATCAATATTATTTACAAATGAGATTTTTCAAAAATTTAAAATTTAAAGTTAATTTTCAATTCATTTAAGCAGGGATGTTGAATAAATAGTAGTTTCAAATAAAAAGGGATGAATGTGGAAAATAATCTCTCAATACATGTTTTTTTCGAATAATAAATTGTTCCTGTTTATGATAATGAAAATACAAGAAGACATATGACGAATATTTGCATAAAAGAATATTGGCATTAATCTCGGGCAGTATCTGATCACGAATCATCTAAGATATTTTAAGAAATAAACATTTTAATCATATTTCTATCTGTAACCATAATAATTAGCAAAACAGAACAGTCAAAGTCGATACAAAATTCTTTATGACCGTAATAATTCAAGTGGACCGTTGAACAATCGACATGACCACTGAATGACATTCTATAAATGTGGAAATATTTTAACTAAATTTTCAGGTTGAATAATTTACTCATTTCTACATGAAATTCCGTTTTAAAAGTTTCTCTATTATTTGTTACTTTTATAGTGATAATAAACAACCATCTTTGTTAATAATTATTATTGTTACAATTCAGTTTCAGTTGAAATAATATATAAATAAATTAGCTGTCACTCGAAAAAAATTAAATAATTATTTATTCACTTTTAATTAACTAGATTTAATTGTCAATCTTTATTTTTAGTGATTAAGCAATATTTTATTTACTTTCTCAATTTGTTTTTTATAAAAGCCAGATTAATTTTATAAACTTTTAGATAAAATTGATAATTAAGTTTTGGTTAATCGAAAATTATTTTGAATTATTTTTGTTTAATATTTTTAGATATAGGTAAGGTTAAGAATATTTGTTACCGGTTTTTTGTTTCACAGTTTTGATATCAATATATCAAATTTAAGACATTATAAGTCATTTATAATCAAATTTTAGAATGAAATATTGATGAGCGAATTTAACTTAAAATTTACAATCAAAGGGTTATGATAACCTTAAGTCTAATTATAAAAATCACATTAATTATTTTAAATTATTTATTAATGTGTATATACTTTTTATTATAATGAATAACAGTAAATATTATTAATAGCCTATGCAAGCTTCTTCAAATCTTGTTTTCTAAATTGCTACCACAAATTTATTATTACCATAAACATTATTACCATAAAACCAACCCACGGTTAGTATTGTTAAACCATGTTTTAGGATATGATTATTGACTCCAATGTCATTAAAAAATAAGATAATTCAGCAGACTGCGAAACATTTTCACTAAAAAGTTATATACATTGAAAAAATACAAGTTAGAACAACGGTGCATAATGATAGATATTTATTGTATTTGGTGTTCATTAATATTTCACCACAAATAATGCTACAAATAATTGTGTCTATTAGTTCATTGCATAAGCATGAGAGTTTTTGATAAAATATAAGTACGAATTCAACCCAAGATAGAGAAAACCTAAAAATATAATACGACGCATTGAGTAATATTAATTAAAACAATGGTTTGTATATATTTTTCATTTTTATTCCATGGAAACTTTTTTACTGACGCCAATGTTTATCAGAAATTTACCTTCTATTTTTATTTGATATATTCTAATTTTCATCATCAATATTCAAAATGCTTTTAAATGTTATAAAATTGTACCTAAATAAATTATTCACTTCAGAAAATTTAAAAACGTGGAAAATTTTGAAAAATAATAATTGTTTTTTATGACATTTTAGAGATCTGCAAAGATACAAAATATTACAATATTTTCAAAAAAATTTCCCTTAATCATTCATTTCGAACCTTTAGTAACATTGTATATTTAAAATTATAAATTCAATATCAATTTATATTAATATGATAATAACAGTAATAATAATAATAATAATATTTTTTCATAAGTCTTCAAGGTGACTAGAACATTTTAATTAATTTTGATAATACGATCTAGAAGCCGCAACTCCTTTCTATATCTTCTTCTTTCTCTTCTATACTTTCATGCCACAGTCATTATCAGAATCGAATTCTATTTACCACTACTATTTTACAAAACACACATTGAAAACCAAGTGAAAGTCACGACAACAAATTATATTTTGAAATGCAATTATATAAACAAAATAATATAATTTTATATAAAATCTGAATTAAATCTTTGAAAATTTTATTCATTTAAAAATTCTCCCTTTATTTAAAATCTTTGATTTTCTGTATTTCGAATAATATCTATTTAAAATTTTCTATATTAAAGTTAAAATTTCTATTTCTTTTCTACTTTATATAATCTCTGAATCTTTTTAATATTTCAGTATTTTCTCTCTAAATTTTCTATAACTTCTTTATATCAGCACTTCTTTAAATATTCCCTATAACTTCATTACATCTTCTTTACATCTTTTCTATATCTTCTTTTTTCTCTTCTATACTTCCATGACACAATCATTATCAAAATCGAGCCCAATTACATGATCACCGTAAGTCGCTACTATTTTACAAAACACGCATTGAAAACGAAGTAAAAAATCACGAAGTCAAATTATATTTTGAAATACAATTATATAAACAAATTAATATAATTTTATATAAAACCTGAATTATATCTTTAAAAATTTAACTGATTTAAAAATTCTCACACAATCATTTTGCTATTCGTGTTGAATGAGTTTCCAATAACAGGTGAAACATGATTTGTTTATGTAATGATCAATTGATATTCGCCATTATTAAAAAACAAAAATCTTAAGCCAAATTACCTTCAAATCAATTTATTGTTGTAATCTTTGCATTCTCATAGTTATTTCAATGAATTAACTAATGTTGAAGTACAAAATGTATTCTTGTTTTAAATGATTTTGATTTATACTTAATGCGTTAATCTATTGTTTGCGACGATATCCGGTAAATGAATGAATTAATTCATTTTCCTTAATTTTTGAACTTCAAACAATCGGCGATGAACATGCTTTTGGTGAAAGCAAAATTAATTCTGAAAATGTAATAATGTTGTATATGTATATATTATATATGATCTCTGATTATCATTTTTGTAAGTAATAACATTAATCGACACTTTACACATTTTGTGTTGCGACCCACTTTATGAGTCCAAATTTTTTCGTGACCCTTAGGTACTAAAATAAAAATAATAAAGTAAATTATTTTAATAAAAAATATTTTAAGCACCAAAAAATTAAAATATATTTAGTAATAACAAAGATTTTGCATATTCTGGTATAAAACATCAAATCTTGGCTCTATTTCGGTGATGGCTGGTCTCAGTACTAATTCCAGATTTTTAAAATTCGATCGATATTTTATCTTAATATAAGTCAGTGTCGAAAATGAAATTTATCTCGATCCCCAAATAATTTTTCGAGACTTCTCTTTTGAAAAACACTGCTTTAGATCATCTCAAATTTGATCTTATTTGTAGCACCTAATATTTTAAACTTTATAATAACCCAATCTATGAAAATGAAAACATGGTTGACGAATAATTACCTAAATAATTTACCTAATGTAGAAAATTGATAATTTTTGTTTAAACTGTCAATTAGTTATTTAAAATTTCAGTATACGATGTTTTCTTTACCATAAATAATAAACTGAAAATGATTAACATTTTTTTTCAGTCTCCATTGGATATGTCGTCATTGATATTTCCGAAGCTAATGTTTGGGATGAAAACAGGTTATTTTGAAATATTTTTTAAAATATTTTAGTCTATATTATAATTTATAATAATAATTTATATTAATGATAATAGTTATTATAAATATAATATTAAAGCTTTTAATTGAAAATTAAAAGTGGCCATATTAAAATTAAATATTGATAAAAATAATACCATTGGAATTAATAATGAACACAATAATAATTTCATTAATAATTACAACAAACGAATTTTACATAATTGATAGGAACTAATGGCAAATATAAACTGCTATTTTATAATTCAACTTCTCACAATTTAGAATCCACGGAGACTTAAGTTAAACTTGTTCTTACTTAGATCTAGCTTACATAGGGTCGTGGTGATTGATTCTTTATCGACACTTCCTGTATGATACATGGTGGCCACTACTATTTTATATCATAATGATTTAAATGAATTAATATTTTTTGATAATAATTTATAAAATCTTTTAAATTTAAATTTTAAAATCTTCATTTCCTTCTTTCTTTAAAATCTTTCATTTTCCATGCATTCATAATTATCTCTATCAAATTTTCAAAATTTTTTTTTGCCCATTCCTTCTCACCACTTTATATTTTCTTTATATCCTCATGAAATTTTCTTCACATTTTCTTTACATTTTCTTTATATATTCTCTTTGCATATTTTCTATACCTTACTCTCATATCATAATCTTATCAAAATCGATTCCGAATATGCGGTTGCTATGTACACCGGTAGAATTTATAAAGCACGCGATGATCTACACTTATTTAAACAAATTAATATGGCTTGACTTTAATTTATGAAATCTTTAAATTTTTAATTTTAAAATCTTGTCATTGTATTTTATTTTTTATGACATATCGTGTTCATTTTAAGTCATTTGTTTATTAAAATTGATTTTTTAATATTGGTTCTTACAAATATTTCAAAAATAAGTTTTTTGAAACCATAATTTTGATATTCTTATTTCTATTTAGGTTTGACTTAGAAAGAGCCTTTTAAATGTTAGAATAACCATTAAAACATCAATTGGGGGTCCTTAAGAATATTTAACTGTTCATTATAAAGTATATTGAAAGAAAATATTCACAATTCAATCATTGGACAAATTAATTACCAATTTTGAAACCGTTTGAAATAATCGAATCTAGTTTCCGATATTAATAGAATTCTACGACTCAATGCAAGAGTTAAAATCTATGAGAAATGAAAAATACTTTAGTAACTGAGAATAGTTAGACGAGGACTTTTTCTTGCAAGATCAACGAAAAAAATCTTTATTTCTCGATCAAAATCTTACAAAGCACATTCGAATTTATTTAACTATCAATCGATAATAAATTGAATTTTCGGTTTTCGATACCAGCTTTATTTTTTCATCAAAAGCAAGAAATACAAGAATCACTTTTCTTGCAAATGAAAATTTGATTGATAATTGAATGTTTTAGTAGTTTCGTTTGAAAAATAATCCTGCAGTATTTTGGAAAGATGATATATGTTTTTGATTAAATAATTGTATTTTTTTATCACTAAAGTATGAGGATTTAATAATAATAATAATAATAATTTATATTTTATAGACATGAAAAATTTAAAAAATGGTCACCAGTACGGGAATTTCAAGGTGGAGTTCTAGAAATTAAAAGAAGTGCTCTCGATAATAAATATAATCAATTCTTTGGAAATGGATACGATAAGTAAAAATCCACAAGTTAACAATTTTTCATATCGATCAATTTCATCTTAAATTTTTAAAATAAATTATTAGTTGTTGCTTTCTGAAATTTAAATACATAAAAAATCTTTTAAAGTCCAAAAACAGTCCAATAATAGGCATGAGGAATAATTCTATTGTTTAGAAGTCATATGAGAATTTACTCTTGCCAATTCTGTACTTTATGAACAAATGAAAATAGATATATTCCGTAAAACAAACCTTTGTAGAACTCCATCAATCTTGAATGATAAGTGTAATTAAATTCTATTTCTTTTGTAATAAATAGCTCGATTAAATTTTCCAATATTGTTAAATAAACGGAAGCAGAAAATGTTGCATAATTATCTTGAATATTACTTCATCATTAAAAAGATATTACAAAATTTCATTTGAAAAATCTTAACGGATAAATCTGTGAACTTAAGGGATAAATAATTCATGAAGAAGTCCGTGAATTTATATCAAAAATATCATCAACTAAAACAGGTCGATTGAGCTTTCTTATATGCTTCGAAAATTAATGATGCTTTAATTCGGAAATGATTTTAGAATATCTTTAAATTGAAAACAGCAATTAATTAAGGATTAAGTTTAAATGTTTGAAATATTCTTCTATTTTGTGATATCCAGTACGTTTCACAAGATTATTTCCGAATTTCGCTTTTAGTAAATTATGTTTATCAGTGTCAATCCTATTCTCGATCGAAACATTTCATTATTAACTTTTAGTAAATTTTTAATCTTCAAAGCATTTTATATTTTATTAAATAATCACATGATGTTGAAGATTATTCAAATAAACTGAATAACAATACATTTTCTAATTTTCATAAATCGTTTTTTAAAATTTCATAAATAAATTGGTTGATAATATGAAAATTACTTTTTAAATTATCAAAATCACAAAAAAATAATGAAGTATACATTCATAATAACCTACACATAACTCTCAATTAATCCAATCTATTTACAATTTACATTTATTCTGATTTGGTAAGAAATCAATGACTTCTATGAGAATCTTAAAATTCTGTCACTATTTCTGAGTATAGTGGTTATATGCCTCTCGTTTGATCATTTCCAGTTCTACCCATCAATCTTAAAATCGACAAATTAGACAGGATTACCACCGCATTGCTCTACTAGAGACTATTGTCAGCTTACGAAATCCATTGCAGCACCGGTATAATAAGTTGAATCTGGATCTGTTGTACTCGATTGAGTTTGATGGAATTTTATTCGAATTTTCTTGATTATCGTTCATCTTAAAATCTCTTACCTTCGTGTTTTAAAATTGGTCTTATCAAAAAACGTTAAATTATTATTCGTATTGAATTGGTGTTTATCAGCTATACCAAGATGGTAAAAGTCATGTCTGAATATAATTTTATTGAATATAATTTATTTAATTATGTTGATTAAATTATTGATTAAATTATTTTTGAATATTCCAAACGAGTTTGCTAGGAGAATCAGTAAATTTGGACTATGGTTGGATGCGTCAAGTTGTTGATAGAAGATTTATTGAGACCTATTAATTTGTAAAAATGCTGATCGAGTATTTGCCGATTATTAAATGATAGATTATTTGAATTGAAATTTATTGGAAGATCTGATTTGGTAAGTTGGGTAAGAATGATAGTTTGGATGATGAACTTTGGGTTTAAAAAATTGTGGTGAATTTCCAATTTAAGCTTATAACCTACAATTGGGAAATTTTTTATAACAAAAGTAAGTATTCAATTTAAGATTTTTCATCAATTAGATGTTTTAAAAATACAGTGAAAATGCTTTTTAAAATTTTAGAAAAATGTAAAACGACATTTAATTAAATAAAATTATTGGAGTTAGATTGTCATGAATGAACATAATTGATCAAAACTTTACCATGGTTAGAGAAAGAATAATTTCTAGAAGCAAATGAAACCGATTAAATTGTGCTTACATTATTGTAATATTTTGCACTGACTTTTTTGTGTATTTTTGACTTGTGTTGAGTCCATGTAGTTAATATTATTTTTCAGCTAAATATGAATTTAAAGTTCATCACGTTTATTGAATTTATTCAAACGAAATGACAGTTGTAGCTTTTATTGATTTTTTATTGATTTCAACGAGGTACTAAATACAACAATAAACTCAACAAATTATAAAGTCAACACTAATTGGTTTGCAACAAGTCATCTTTGCATCGTTATTTATACTTAGAGCTTGCGTGAGTTTTTATGTGTTATATTTTCATTTGACTTTCTATTTTTCCAATTCCATTTGGGTCTCGTGATTATTCAATCTCCTTGCATGTGCTGTTATATAGTCATGCCTTTTACCGAATTTATATAATTCCTGGCTGACTACTGTGCCTGTGTAGGCATACATGTGTATAAAGTATAAGAAAAGGGATTAGAAAGTGCTAAAATCGTAATTTTGTGGGATAGTCATCTTCACTCAACATGTTGGTCCTGGAAAACTTATTTGAATGGGGTATATTATTCATTGGGTATTATTGTAGTATGATCGATAAAGATAATATAATTGACCCTTTCAAAATGTTAATTGAATCTGTAATACGATTGATTTTTGTACTTATTTAAACCAATAGAAAATAAATCATAAAAGTTCTCGAATGTTTGCTCATTGAATTTAGATAATAATTATAACCAAAATACTACGAAATCACTGAATCCGTTGGTTACTGTAGTATGCTACTTAGAAGTAGCTTCTATTTTAATAACCACACATCAAAACGAACTGAAAAATCACGACACCTAGAGATGTAATTATATACAATTACATAAACATATTGATATTATTTTATTAAAATTAAATCTTTAAAAATCTTCAATTTAAAATTGTCGCAATACTGATAGTATTCAATGAAACAAAGATGGAAGCACAAATGTAGACTTCAATTTACAATTCATCAATTACTACTGACTCATCTAATACTGCTAAAATTTTCGACTAGGTCCCTTGAACTAGCTTTTCTTGTACATGCGAATTTACGTGGTGTTTTAATGCTGGTTATTTGCTCTTCAGCGACTATTGGCGCCACTTTTATATTTATTTTTTGTGATTGTCTTTTATTATACAGGCTTTATTCAACGAAATCGCACGCGATTATCACACACTGGTATTTTTTTATTATTTATGTAATGAAAGCTAATTATATCTTTTCAACTATGATTTTACCTTTTCTTTTACTATCGTATTTTAGAAAAAATAAATAAAATTATAAAAAATCATTTCCTGTTATACAATTTAAATCCCGTATAAATAATAGAAATATCATGCATTCAAAAAGATGACCGTTACTTCAAATATTATTGATGATAAAAATACATTTTCTATTAAATCAAAAAATTGCTAATAAATCAATTTAAATGTTCGTGATTATTGAATTAAATGTTGATGATTACAGAATATCGATAACTATTCTTCTCGTCGATATTGTTCATGCATTGGCTAAATTGTTATTATAAATATTATTTACGGCTTGTTTGATTAATACCGATACCCCACAAAATTGTGTTAAGCAAACGTATCCTTTTTAATCCGATTTCCTGAAATAATAAAAGCTAATGACGGAAAACATTAAATTAAATCTAACCTATCAAATTGTGAAGCGAGAGATAATCTCAATTTTTACAATTTTATTTATAAAAAAATAGCAATGATATTATTTAACATGTCTGTAGTTTACTGACTCAATTTATGATTAAAAAATTTAAAAACTCAAATAATCATATGGAGTCATAACTCACACTTAAATTTACGAAATTTACACTTTATTCAAATAAATTATCCACGTACAACTTCTACATAGATTTTCAATCCATTTATCCGACTATTTTAATCAAACAAGGATTTTTCAAAGATTTATTTTGCCTAATCCTCAAAGAAAATTTGTTAAAATTGAGAATAACTGAAGTTGTATTTCCCAAAATAAGTTTTTATATTTACAATTCCGGAATCAATTTTTAGCAATTTTTTGCATTAGATCCCACAGCTATTTCCATTGGTATGTCACTTTTCAAGGTTGGCAAATATTTTCTTACTATTATTTCTGTTGTTAAAATCATTGTCTCTTGAACTATCAACATGTCTAATCAATCTCATGGAATCCTCTTCAACCACAGGTAATTATAATAATCTAAAAATATTATTAAATTTATTCGCCTCTATTGTAACCGTCTTACTCTTAATTCACTTCTTTATTTATCGGATAACACCTTGATATGACTCGAAACTATAATGGTTGTTATAATTTATTAAATAGGTGGCTGTCTTTAAATGCTAGTAAAACTCAAAATATCAAAACTTTTACTTTGTCAAATTTAAATTTATGATAAGGATGACAGACAATGATTATTGCTAGCCGCTACTATTTAAAAAACCACACATTAAAAACGAACAAATAAATTTAATTTTATACAAATATGACTTTATATAAAATATGAATTAAATTTGAATTAAAATTTTATTCATTTAAAATTTAATTCATTTAAAATATCTCACAATTATGAAAAATAAACTAGTACTGAATGATACTACATTGAATACTAAGCCAAATTGTGAATAGAGAAACGGGGGTAAATTTATAATATATATTGAAATAATATACAATGATAAAATGAGATCAAAATATAAAGTTTGGGCATGCAAATAACTTTTTCTTCTAATTCCGGTAGAAGTTTGAGGTATGGCACTCCTTCGTCTTGTTGGAATAATAGCAGTTTGCAAGAAGATAGATACATAGAAATATGAAAAGACTTAAATAATATTCTTTGGCTGGTTAGGGAATATATTCTGCTAAGTTATTATTTATTCGTTGGATTTTTTGAAAATAACAGGCTATTATTCTTCTTTTCGCAGTGGACTGTGGAATTTATTAGGAATTTAGTTATGATTATTTCCTTAAAGGTGAATCTCTATTCATTTAAATTTCTTATTTATTTCAATTTACTTTTTGAAAGGATTTATCTGAATGAAATGTTCCAGGGTTCATTTGCATTTAAATATATTATATCAATATCGCTAACACTTCTATGAAATAAAAATATGAAATTGCTGTCTCTGAAATCAAAATACTTACATCAATATATATAGTTTACTTTGACAGATAGATCATCACTTAAACAGCATAGATAGAGAAGCTCAACCGTCAAAATGACCATTACATTTTTGGAAACCTTTAGCTTCTAAATTGAGAAAATTCTACTTAGGCCGAATAAAATAATTCATTATCAACTATCAGAAATTGTTTTACCAGAAAGTAAGCATTTCGTAAGACGCCATTCATTCGAATTATCTTACATATTTGGTGCGAAGCTCAGTCGATAAGAATCAAAAATCACACCTAGATAAAATATTTTTCTGTTAAAACAGCATATAAAACTCTACCATATTTTTCTATCAAATCTCTTTTAGACGATACCACCTCAATAATACGAAGAAGCAAGGTTATAATCGACTTGATCCTCATGGAATTATTGATTCAAAATCCTGTAAAGTCTTAATTTGAACATTTAGTATATATTTGATCTTATATATTTTTCATCTGAGAAATGACCTGTCTTAGTTATTCATAGCTGTTTAATCAGTATTTGTTATAAAGTATTGTCAAAGATGAATATAGCTATCATCATTGAAATATTATTTTTTACCAAATTCATCATTAAACTCACTGCTACTACTATTGTACATGCGAAATAATGAATTTGACTGAAGTATTTGGTGAATCAGCAACTAACTTACGAGCGATAAAAATATGTAATATTAAATTTTATAATTTTAATAACACTATCATCATACAAGAGTACAGCGATCGGATCGACAGAAGATCATATATCAGGTGTAATTGGTATCACTTTGTTAAATCATCACTCCTGAGACTGATAACTCGAGATAGAATTCGAGTATTTAATCAAATATAATTGAGACTCACAATAAGCAATGACAAAGAAAACATATCCACCTCAAAAGTGATAGTTTCTTACTACATAAAATTCTGTATAAATTGTTTATTTAATATTCTTTTATAAAACCCACATGACCTTACCAACCCATTTGTTAGGTAAAATAACTATGAGAATAATTGACAAATTCATAAATATCAAAACTGTTGTTATGATCAAGTTTCTTATTTTTAAAATAATATTAAATAGGTGGGTTGGTTATAGTCGTGAATTTCATCTCTGGTCCTAAGGGGCTTCAATAACGGGTGTGATGACCACGCTATTGGCAGAGTTAATGTTAGTGCTATCTAAAGGTCAGACACCAACTGAATCCTTTGACGATGACACCGTTCCTGTAAAAGTTGATTGATTATCATCCCGACGTGGAGTAGTTATAAATAAATTATTATCAAAAATTTTTTATTATCTTTATGTTAAACGCTGCGGTGTGATATTAATGATTAACAAGTAATTAATGAATAACAAGTGATAACGGTTTTGATAAGATTTATTGATTGAAACAAAAAGAAACAGTAACGTTTGAAAATGCAAACAACAAAAATTTAGCTAAATGGCCGGCACGTTGCCTCAGCAAGTAGGCAGCATAAATCCGAAAGCTGGTGATGGAAAGAACTTCGACAATGATATCTATTGTTAAGTCGTTTAATCATAAAATTTACTCACAAATAATTAAATAATTTAAATGATGCATGAAACAATGTAACGACAAATAAAAAAACTTCTTACTCTTAACTGAATGAAAATATCTGGTTTGGCAAATATATCCTGTAAATCCCGATTCTCAGAAAATCCCTGTGTCTCTTGTAAATCCTTTCTTTTGATCAAATCACAAAAATCCTCGTCCGAACAGTCTTGTCGAGAGCTTGTAAAATTACGAACTGATGAACTTGTGACAATCGCAAAATTGCGAAGTTGTGAGTTTGTGAAATTGTGTTTTTGCCTGTACTGGACTCAGTATTTATAGTTTGCTGAGCCAGACGCTACTTACTATTTTTGGTACCACATTTTTGTTACCGACAGTAATTTACATACTGTCTACATTTTTAAGATTTTCTTAATTGTATTTTTCTCATCTTAATTATTAATTTGTACTTTATCTTATTATATAATTGTTCTTATTCTTATCTTATTATAAGTTATTATTTTCTTTTTATTATTCATTTTATATTTAATGTTTATTCATTTTATATTTAATGTCGTTATTTTATAACATAATATTTTCTTTTGTCATCCTATTTTATAGTCATTGTCGTTATCCCTCATCACCTGCATTCTCCCTTCATTCCTTTAATCC
>JBBMOY011566966.1:0-20467 GCA_037951405.1 Platydemus manokwari | reverse complement strand
TAAATTGATTAAAATAGAAAAGATGTAGATTCAGAAAATGTACATTTTTATGAGGATAATGAAATGATTATGAGGGGGGAGAGATTAGCTGTGTTTCTGGAGATAAAATGATTATTACAATAGATTGATGGAGTAATCCATCTTATAACATTATTTATCATTTAATGATCTAGAAAATAATATATATGTGTGTCTGCATTGCATTATTGATGCTGGGATGATTTGATCTTGATCAGATCAATAAATCAATGAGTCATGTCAACATTATATATCAATTATATTTAATAATAAATTAATATCCAATTTTTATTGTTCAAATATCAAAATGAATTGAATCAAATGTTAACGATAAACATTTCTGATACATTATTAACGGGGAATCTCAAGGTTTATTAATGCATAAAAATTATAGGATCAATTGAAAAATCTCCACCCCCTATATTAATCAATTGAAAAATCTTCACCCCAAAATTAATAAAAAATAAGTCAAATATTAACCAAATGTATTTATTGGTATTATGAGGGGGGACAGGTTAGCTGTGTTTCTGGAGATGAAATGATTATTACAATAGATTGATGGAATTATTAACTATCTCTTTGTCAATTTGAATATATAAATCTAAATAATGGGAATATATCAATAAATTGATGACATTATAATCATATTTGAATGTAGATATAATAATCACCTTTTAATCAGCACATTGTGTCGATGGAAGTCGAATAATATTAGATTATTAATATATTCATTAATTTATTATTATAATAATAAGGATCAATAACTTATTTTTGCCATTTTTTTATTAGAAATGGAATAATTTTCGATTTTATTTTATCTATCTCACTTTCAGAAATTAATAAACGAATCTTAAATGTGAATGATTTCTAGCAAAAATTATGTGAAAACTATATATTTAGATGGTGTTTCTTCTGTTTCAAAAGCTATAGTAGCCTGTTTACTTCAATCAAAATATTTGTACTTGTTTACTTTACTGAAGTCTGAGTATAAATAAAACTAATTAATTAAATTTCAATCGAAAATAATTATATTTTTGTCAAATCACTCCTCTATGTTGTATGGTGGCTATACAGTTAAATAGGAACTTCTGATCAATGGAGAAATAATGAGAATGAATTCTAAAATTATATATTATTAAAATATATTTTATTATTTATTTATTTATTTATAATTATTAAAATTCCAAAAAGTTCATTTTTTTTATCCAGAAAATAGTTATTCTGATTAAAATTATCTAAATTATTTTCTTAATATTTATATAAAGAACATAATAAAATATTTATCATTGGTTAAAGCAAAAATAATAGTAATAAATTTCGATAATAATTATCAATATAATCTCTCTTCAGATGATCACGAGTTTCAATTGGACGACAATAGATTAGTACCGAGATTATCAGCTCAAAGATCACGATCGAAACGCAAAAAGAAAACCGTCTCATCTGTAAAATCCACATCAGAAAAGAAACCCACAATGGCAACCAAATCGACAAAAGAAGATATTAATATTTCACCCGTGCCAATGGAATGTGACAATTCAATGACATTGAAACAGTTCCAAGAAACAGATAATAATGTTCACAAATCCGAAACCACAACTACCACCAGCAGCAGCAACAGTAGCAGCAAGCCTGATTCACTGAAACGATCGAAACGTGAAGCAGCTGCAAGAGGATTCGCTAATATGGTAGCAATGTCGTTAAACAATAGCAACAGTTCTCAATCTCAAGACAATTCGTTCGATTCCAAACAAAATGTCCCCGTCAAGAAACCTGGTTCCAGTCGAGCCGATTCCAATGACACATCATCGGAAGCTTCAATCGGTAAAATATTTAAAAGACCACGAAAATCGAAAACCGTTGAAATCGGACCTCCTAAAAACAAAGTCAAACGATCAGTTTCACCCAGTGTTTCCATTGATGTCGACAAAATTCTCAATGAAATCAAACCAAAAGAACCAGATAATAGTGATAATGACAAGCACAAATTATCGAAAAAGATCAGGGAAAATCTTTCCACCGATGACAACCCTCCATCGCCAAACGAAACGATCATTTCCAACGATAGCGGAACTCAGGAGAATATTAAATATCGAAAAATCCGAACCAATACGTATATCGATCCGAAACCACTCTATTGGTTCGAGGATGTTGAGAGATGCGGTTGTAAACCGAGCAAGATGCGAAGCCTGTTTGACAAACCGGAAATAAATAAACCAATCGGCAAAGGCAAATCGGGCAAAAAACGAATCGGAATCGTGTGGGATTGCGGGGATAATTGTTTGAATCGACTGACATATACGGAATGTCAAGCCAAACATTGTCAATGCGGTGATGGGTGTGGGAATCAAAAGATCCGCAAAGGTGAATGGGCACCTGGGCTTAAGGTGAAGGATTTCCCGGGCAAAGGAAAAGGTGTGATAACCACCAAACCGATTCGAGAGGGAACATTTGTCATTGAATATGTTGGCGAAGTGATCAATGAGCGAACATTTCAAGATCGGATGATGAACATTTATCGCGATGATTCCCATCATTATTGTCTTCATTTGGACGGTGACATGTTGATCGATGCGTATCGGAGCGGATCGATTGCTCGATTCGTCAATCACAGTTGTCAACCGAATTGTGAAATGCAAAAATGGATGGTCAATGGAGCGTATCGAATGTGTTTATTTGCAATCGAAGACATTCCAGCCGACACGGAACTGTATTACGATTACAATTTCTGTTCGTTCAACAATAAAAATACACAGATTTGTCTCTGTCGATCGGCATCTTGTCGCGGTTTCATCGGCAGTAAACCACGTGCCGAGCAAACCGAAAGTCAGAAAGACCGAAAGAAATTGCTCTACATTTTCGGTCGTTTATTATCCGGTCGAGAAAAGACGTTTATTTTGCGAAATTCGATATTTCTTCTCCGGAATCGTGAATTAGGTCGATCCCAGAGATTGGGTATTCGCAAACCACAAATATCGCACGGCAATCGTTTGCCATCGACAATCAGTGAAATCAAACGCCGCAAAGCGAAAAAGAATCAATTTTTAACCCAAATGTCGGCACTGAATTCGATCCGTTCGATCAAAACCCGATTGCTGCAAAACGCACAGGACAATGAAAGCCTAACACGTACTGCCCAACTCGGTCAAGTTCTCAAAGATCTATACAATACGCTCTTGGAACAAAAAGATCCACTCAATCCCACCCAACAATTGGTAGCGCCGTTCATCAATTGTTTAAATCGCAAGAAATATCCCGAATTCTATCGAATGATAGGCAATGAGAGCATAGCGAGTTTGAATCAGGTCTATACTCGACTGTTAGATGGTGGTTATATGACAATGATGGCATTCGATCAGGACATTCTCCAGATGCTTCACAATGTGGAATTTTATGCCGGCAAACAGAGCAATATCGGTCAGTGTGCTGAACGCATCAAACCGATTTATAAAGAATTGAAAATGAATTCCATTGCACTGTATGAAGCATTGACCGATGAGGTTTTCGATGAAAAGGACAAACAGAAATTGATATCCAACAACTTACAATTGATTACCAATGCTCTCGCTGCCATCAAGTCTCATTCGCAATCGAATGAAATCGATTTAACCGATTCGACAACAGGTGTTCAAAAGACTAAAAAACGTAAACAAGCACTTCCGGGATGCACGGTTGGTGCTCGAGGTCGATTGGAACGTGGTGCTGAAGTGATTAAATGTATTTGTGGCTTTCTCATTGAAGCTGGTCACGTTATGGTGCAATGTGATCGTTGTTTCGTTTGGCAGCATGCTTATTGTATGAATGTTGCTCGATCTTCCGAATTGGCCGATGTCACTCGAATGGAACCATATTACTGTCATATTTGTCTCAACATTGTCACCGAATCTCTCATCCGAGAAATTCCTCGCCATTTCGTGATTTCAGATGAAACCATTGGATCCAACAACACCTTGTTTTGGACGCTCTTGAAATCGGATAATCTATTCAAAATCGATGATTTCGTTTATATAGCCAGTAGTGATTCGAAACAGCCAACTGGGAAATCGAAAAATCCCAAAGGTTCACCCACACATTCATCATTATCACCATCTGATTTGTCACGACGAACAATCATGAGAATTTATAGTTTATGGAAAGATTCTGATGGTCAACGATGGATGGAGGGCGGATTGTTTCTGAGACCGTATGACAATCAATTGAAATCATTGGTGGATAAAGAAGCGGCCAAAGTGGTCGGATCGAACAAACGAAAATCATCCCTATCTCCCATTGATTTAAATACACACAAATGGCATCAATCTGAAGTGGTGTACACGGATTTCACGAAAATACTGCCACTGGATTGTTGTTTGGGACGATGTTTTGTGTTGAACAGTTATACGTTTAGAATGGGACGACCATTGTTGCAAAACAATTCACAAAACACCAATCTGGACGTATTTGTGTGTGATTGGATGATCAATCAACAAGGAGAATGGAGTGAAATCGATCCCGGTTATTTGAAAGTCAATACGAAATCGTATTGTTTCGAAAGATTTCAAGACAATTCCAATGATAATACGATAAGCCATGAACGGTTTTCTCGACAATATTTATCGGAAGATCTGTTAAATATCGATGAGGGTTTTCAACCCTCTGTCGAAGCAAATCTCAGCAGAATCAATGTATTGAACAAGAAATTATCAAATACAGAAAAGGTGAGATTTATGAAATTTTTATTAAATTTTTAAATGGTTTAATTATATTTTAATTATATTTATAATGATAATTATTATTACTATTTATATAATCGAATTCCAATCCAAAATGTAGAGATTTTATTTCCCAAATAGATTTACATTTATTTATCACACAGATTCACAACAGATGTTTGAATTTACATTTTATTTGTTAAATTTGTCATCGGGAGGCAGATGTCTTCATAAACAGAACTGTGTTGAATTTCATCTCAAGTCTCACAAATTATCATTATATTTGAATATTTTTTTATTATTCTCGGAAACAGTCAAGATACAAATGATATTCAAAATTATTACGAGTTCCCTTGATATTAGAATGTTGTGAATTCTACAACAAAATATTCGAAAAATACATTCTTGGATATCATTTCTTGTCAGTGGGAACGGTTTTTTTTTTAATTTTTTTTAGCTAAATATGGATTAAAAATGGAAATTTTTATGAATAAAAATTTTAGAAATTATTGGGATATTTGATTGTTGTTAGAATTATTTTATTAAAAAAAATAAATAACGAACAGAAAATATTTTCTTATTTGTTCAAAAATGGAATTCTAATAAATAAAAATATCGTTTTGAAAACAGTGGAAGAAAAAATAAGATTGATTTTTTTCATTTTCGTCGAGTTTCTATCACAGGCCGTCTTTTTCCCATACACAGTCTACAGTATTCTTATGTTTAGTTATTAAACATGTTAGTTTTTTGATGATTGGATAAAGAATAAATATCGAATATCATCTCCCTTAATTGGATTTGAATTGTTTTTCATATATTTTAATTTCTTCATTTGTAAACAAGTTTTCTGTTATTTCTTCCATCATTTAAATATCGCATTAATATTTTCCCATTATACTGAGAAATCAATTCTGAGTGGAATGTCAATTCGTTAATGAAATTGAAAATTATTTCTGGAGTGAAATTCAGATGAATTTATAAGATATTTATTTTAATATAGGAGAATTAATAATGAAATTTCTCTCGTTTAAAATCAATATAATTGTACTCGTGGAGTGATTGTATTGACTCTTAGATCTGGCGATTAATCATTATGGACAAACAACCGAGTTTTGTAAGTTTCGAGTAAAATCATTCACTTTGATACATGGTTATCCAATTTAGAACAATGGAGAAAATCTTTAAATAATAATAATAATAATAATTTATCATGTTGTTATTAGAAATTATTAAAAAATTTTCGGATTTTTAGGTATCAATGAAAATAAAATCTTTGGAAAAACTATTGAATAAACTAGTTGAATTTGCTTATGAAAGAAATCGGAATTTACCTTTGAGTTCAACACCATCTAGTGCCTCTGGATCCACTTCGTCAAGTAGAGGAGCAAGTCCTCTATGTGAAAATTCTGGTACAAAATCACCAATAAGACCTTTAATAGAACTTATGGCCCATGGGCCACGAAAGTCGTCAATGCCTAGAAAACTATTAAAGAATGATCAGGTCATTGAGCCGGTTGATGTAATAACAACTAAATCGACCCCCAATGATTCGATTGAACCAAGCAAAGAAATAACCACAATAGCATCAGATGCATCTGATAGTTCACCACAACTCATGATAGTTGTTGATGAATTTCAACAAACACCGAAAAATGATGTTATTACAGGCATTGAAAGTTCATCGAAAATTATTGAGAAAGACAGTGAGGAAAAGGATATCGAAGAAAAAACAGTAAGTTCTGTTAAGGAAAATGTTGATGATCAATCTAATTTGGGTAGCGAAATAAACTTTGGTGATTTCGTGAATTTGTTAAAGAATTCTGAAAGGCCGCCTGATTTGTTGAAAGAAAAAATTTCCAAACCGAAACAAAAAACACCTAAATTGAGTTCAAAAATCGCTAGAAAACCCACAAAGAAAACAAAACGAAAAATACCAGTGAAGAAACATGAATTAAAGCCTGTTAGCGAAATCAGCGCAGCCGAAGATGAATGGGTACCGGTAAGTAATGTAATGAAGGTTTCGAGTAATAGACCAAGAACGAGAAGCAGGAAAGATATTTCTGAACCATCCAATGATGAAATTGAGAAATGTACCGAATCTTGTTCCTCAAATAACAATACGGAAATCGAACTTATTTTAACTGGTCTAAATATAAAAGGAATTTTTACCAATAATCAAAATTCTACTCCTGAAATTCCAGTTCAATCTTCGGAATTGAAATTGTCGCCACATTCGAGTTTAAAAGTTGTTTCAACTTCTTCTGAAAGCGGTAAGGTTGAAGATCATGACGATAATACTAAATCATGTTTTGTGAAATTAGAGAGAATTAAAATGAAACAGAAAAAGGAACGAGAAAACTTACAGTCATCTCAAAATGTTAAGAATAAAAATCAGAACAATAATAATAATAATAATAGCAATTCATCAAAGATTGAAGATATGTCGATACCAAAGAAGAAAACAACAGAATCTTTATCCGTGTCACTAACTGATAATAGTTCTGAATTATATTGTGATGGAAACCCGGAATCAAAACCGCAATCGAATGACGCATTAAGAGAAGCTGCTGTAACGCCCAAGAATTATTCCAAATCCAAATCCCAACCCAATTCGTCGAGCTCATCTGATCAATCCGATATGTCTAAGAGCGATTATCAACCAGGTATACCATTGACGCCACCACAAATGACGATGTCAATGAACAAAAATTCATCCGACGACAAAGACAGTGATAAACAAGAATCCAAAAATTCTGCTTTATCAACATCGAATCGCAGTAAACGAAAAAAGGGTGTTCCAAAGCGAATTCCGTTTGATTTCTCATATCCGCAGATTAATACAATCAAACCAGTTCCTTTACCAACAAGTGGTTCTACTTTCGACGATGAAGTTGTTGATTTGAGCTCATGCAAAACGAGCTTACCCGATTCACAGGATCATCAAGTATTATTCAACTCATCGAAAATCGATAGTGTGGAGGCAATTAATACCCATAATACAATTCCCAAAAAGCCCGACACAACAAACCAAACTTCGGAAACAGCTCCTCTCACTACCATTAATGTATTAAATGTGACAGAAAGTCGCCACATCACTGCAGCTAATGATTTTTCCAGTATCGAAAATATATCATCGAACTGAAGAAGAGAGAAACTCCTTTGTAATTTTACTCAGAAATGTATTTTTAATAATAATGGCAGCAGTAAATATCATCATATTCATTTATAAATATTTATCACGCGTTTGTTTGTGTGTATGCCTCTGTTATATTGTGATCTCGTTGTGACGAATTTTCATTGTGATGAAATTATAATTATCATTATTATTATTATTATTATCTAACTTCCATTAGGTATAATTGTAGTTCAAGATTAGGAAATCGTCGAATTTATCTGTGTACATTTCTTTACCTTGTAGCGTCGTCTGGTGAGGATCGCGTTTTCGATGTTATCATTTTATTACTTTATCAATGTGTTTTAGAATTTGTTATATATATGGTGTAGGTGTTTAATTTTATTATCGATCGATTTGTTACTTGCTTTCAATATGTGAATTTAGAAAATTTTAATGTTTTTTTTTAAAATGTAAATAAATGTTTTTATTTTATTTAAACTATCGGAAAATAGATAAAAAAAATTGTTAGGAAATTTATGATTGTATTTAATTAGATTGTAAATTTTACGTCTTTAACTGTATGTCAATATCATGAATAGTTCTAATAAATTTTTAATTTTTTTGTGATTACATTTTTGCTAAATTTATTTTTGTTTAACGTGTTGAATTTCATCAGCTTACTACTGGTGATTGACGAATTTTCATGTTGGTTTGACTGACAGCATGACTGTTTTAGTTTCAATATTTGAATCTTTGAAAGATTAAAAGAGAAATATAGGAAATATTCATTAAAGTTAAAATTTTACCTTTAATAAAACTTTCGAGATTTTGGTCACATACATATAATTGGTGTAATTTTTAGATTGTTTCAAATCCTTTTACTGGTTTTGTTGCATTTAAAATAAATTGTTTCGTTTTTCTTAATATTTAATTTGGCTTTTGCAATGACATTTCAAACGATCAATAAATCGAATAAGTCAATAAATTGATCCATGTAATATTTTGCCGAATTTAAGTTAAACATAAAATATTTGTAAACAAATGATAATTATTTATTAATGAAAAACAACTCAAACAAAAGATATCGGTTTATAAAGAAGTCTCAAAGGAATACCATATTTATCCAGTTGATTTAAGTACAATTGATTTACAAAACTAAAGTAGTAAGGATTTATAAATTTTCCATCTTTAGTAAGTAATTTTTTGGTCTTGATTTCTTGATTTAACCTTGATTTCAATTGATCTGGTAGAGTTAGAGAAAATAAATTATTCTTTGATTTAGGATGTTTATTCCTTATCTTTTCAAATACGGTATTATAATGGTGCCCAATATACTTTTGTTTTTTCCCACTTGGTACCAATTGTATCAAACCTTTGGCTTTTCCATTCATCAGTAATGGCTTTGTAACTGAAGGAATTTTATTTAATTTGATATTACCTTGCAATATGAATAATCTATTCAAAGGTTCAAATTTCTTATCATTTAACAATAAATTATCGAAAAGATTTGAATCTTGCACAGTATTAATCATGGTATTATAAACTTTGTTTCTAGCATTTTTTGGATGATTTGATTTGAATTGATAATTATATTTTAATCTATTAACAGATAAATTTGGGTTTCTGCTCTGTTTCATCGATCGATTTTTATCTAATAAAGTTCGGTTTATAAAATCTGAATTACGATTATTATTATTAATCTTATTCAGGAAATATTTAAAAATAATCTTCATACCATTGTTCTTCCAAAATATCGGAGAAATATAAGCAAAAGGATTTAATGAACTATTTAATCTTGAAAATCCTTTATCGTCAAAAAATAAATCATTCAAAAGCTTATTATCGCTAAATTTGTTTATTATATTTTTCAAATTTTGTTTCTTGTTGTTCAATGGATATTTGATAACATTTTTAATGAAATCTAAAGCACCATGTTTCATTTTTGGTCCATTATTTGTTAAATCTTTAAAATTTTCAAAGTAGTTGTCATCTAATATAAATTGATTTAAATCTTCACCATTGATATGATTTTGGTATCCATTGAAAATATTTGGTTGATATTTTATCTTTTGCCGTTTCAACAAATTACTTTGTCCAACTTTTGGTAACCGCGGAACATAATTGATACTTTTTTCTAGTTGATTTGATCTGTCAAATAATCTATTATTTAACATTAAATTATTAAACATATTTGATATCAAATAATTCCTTTTCTTGTATATATTTTTCAACGTTTTCGTCATCGGTGAAATTGAATCATTTTCACTTAATCTGTAGCCATTTGATTTTTGATTTGGCCGATTATCAAGAAAATATGATGGTCTGTTTATTTTTTTGTAATAACCATTTTTAAAATAGATTTTATCATTATTAAAAGTGCTTTTAATATTCTGACTGGATTCTTTAGATAATTTTTCAAGTAATTTATTATTTAAACTAGAACCTGTAAACATTTTTGAATCAGGACTTTCTCGATAAGCAGAAATTTCAAAATTTGATTTTTGATTTTTAGATTTTTGCTTTAGATCATTATTGGAAAAATATGACTGCTTATTGCTTGCTTTAAATAGTTTATCATTTAATATAAAGTTTTTGGGAAATTTATTCAACTTATTTTTAAAATCATGAGTTTTATGCTTCATTTGCCAATTTGTGATACGGTTTTGATTCAATTTTGCGTAATTCAATGGACTGTTTGATTGTTTATTAAATAAATTTGGTGTTCCATGTGGTATTTCAAATTGTCTGACATCCATTAGAATTTTATTCAAAATAGCACGATCATCATTATCACCAACTAATTCATTGATATCATTAAAAGTGTTTTTTAATTTTTTTGGAGTTAAATAATCATCATGAAGCATTACTGAATTAATTTTTGATTTATCGATGGTATTCAAATCATTAATATTTGATTTGATATCCTTCAAAAGATTATTCGCTCCATGATTTCGATAAAATCGAAATGTCGGTGTACTTCCTTTCACATCCAAGGGTTTATTCAAAGTTTTGTGAATGAAAATAGGAGTAATTAATTGTTTCAAAGTTTTATTTTCTTTGTCTTTAATAAATCTATTCTGAATGTTGTCTCCAATTGGTAATTTTGATAAAATATCTCGATTTGAGCCAATTATTTGAAATGGTGAGTGTGGATATCCCACAGATTCAAACAATTTATCATTCAACAAGAGAATATTTAAATATCTCAAATCTCGAAATTTGTTATTCGTATCTAAAGAATTGTTATCAATAATTTCAATCTTTCGGTCTTTCGATTTATTTTCCTTGAGTTTGAATTCATCAAATGGAGTTCTTGAAAATGTAGACAATTTTTCAAAATTTTTATCGCCCAATAAAAGTCTTCTTGCAAACGATGGGTCTCGATAAATTTTAGAGCCTTTAATTTCTTGGTTTTTGTAATTTAGTGGTTGGATTTTCGAATTTAAATTTCGGATCTTCTTCATTACATGTTTTAATGGAGGGAAATAATAAAAGAAATTCGGCCTCTCTCTTATATCTTGAAATAATTTGTCATTAAGCAATAAATTATTTAATATTCTTGACTTTGGATACAAACCAAAACCTCGATTTTTATTATTAATTGGTTGAGGAGCTTTACTGATTTTATTTAATTTTGAATCATAGGATATTAGCGACGATTCATTGAGATTAATAAATGGTGAATTATGAATCCCTTGAAATGCATTATCATACAATATGAAACGATTTAAAGATTTTTTGAAGGCATCATTATCAATCAAATTTCTATTATATTTCAATGCTTTATTTTTCAAATGATCTTCATTTAGCTTGTCATTAAACTTTTCAGACTTGCCTATTTTATTATGATTGAATAAATTTAATGAACTACTCGACTTTTCAAAATCGTTATCGTCCAAAATCAACCGTTTTAACTTCTGCAAGACACGATTATTATATTTGTTCATTGGATTATTTATTTCCTTGTTCGAAGCATGATCTGATTCAAAGGTTGCATATTTATTTTTCGGAATATTTCTCAATAAATTTAATTTATTAAATACACCACGTTGTTTATTATTTATTGAAAGATTTTTTAGCTTAAGATTGGGATGGTTGTTAATTCTGTAAATATCATCTTGAATTTTATAGGATGTTGGAGCATCCGTGGTAAATCTTGACAATTTGGCAATAAATTGAAATGATCCAGGTTCAAATGATTCAAATTTTTCATTATCGAATATCAATTGGTTCCAATTTCCTGACTTTCGATTTTTATCGAATTCATTCATAACTTTCTGAAGATCGCCTTGACTTAATTTTAAGCCATTGTTTTTTAATTTCAATTGTCTGGTGATTAGTTTTTGTCTAGATTTTTCAAATTGTTTTTCCGGTGACAAAAGAGCGGTTAGGAATTTATGAATATTTTTATTTTGAGGCTGATTGAGATGATCGGATGTTAATTGTAATTTATTTGGGAATATTTCTGGATTGGTTGAAGGGCTTTGAAATTGCAATCTATCTAATATGTATTGATTTACAAGCTCTTTATTTCGATAACCATAATTTCTATTGATAAGAAATTGATCACTGTCTATTAATGCCTTTAACAAAGAAGAAATTTCATTCAATTTTAAATTTTCTGTACTATTTTGATTTTTAAGCCACGGTAATTGCAAATTATTAAAGATGAGTTCTTTTTGGAACCCATTTTTTGTAAACTTGGGATAATTTATTGGATTCAATAAAGAATTAACCACTAACAAATTATCAGAATCGAAATATTTCAGTTTTATTTTTACTAATTTGTCGAGAAAATTTGACAGACTTGACACACTGTTGAGTCTCATTAACATTTTAAGAATCCTTTCGTTCTTTTTCGATTGGAGATTAATTTTGGTTTCAAGTATATTCGAAAACTGATCACTTGGTTTACCAAAAAACGACCCAGGATCCTTAATAAATATTTTCCCACCGATTCCGAAAAGTTCTTTATAAAATTTGCAAAACAGTTTGAAACGTTTAAAAATGCAAACCCCAAAAATCTGTTTATTTCTTATTTCTTTCAAATTTTCGAGTTCTAAAACAAGTTTCAATTTGCCTTTCATAATATCATTTTTATAAATTCTTTTCAAATGCCCATCCTGTTCAGAAATATGAGGGCCATGGATATTTGCGATTACGTTTTGCCAATTCAATATACATACGATGTAGACGAATAATGTAGATATGGCAATTAATTCAGTGGTTCCGTGTTTAACAAACATGAATAATTAAAAATAGCTACAATTGTTAAGAAATAAAGAATTTATATTCACATTTAAAAGAACAAATAATACAGATAACTAATGTTGTTTAAAAAAAGTTTAAAAAGTGAATGAACAAAGACTAAATGATAAACTACTGTATGACTCATCGATGCACACAAGAAACGAGAAATTTTTTATTTTACGATAATACATTTTGATTTTTAAATTTCTCGCAATATAATATCGTTATATATGTATGGAGGAGAATTTAATATAATATTGTAATATCTATAATATTAAATTAGCTATAATTATAATAGCTATTATTAAATTTTAAAGAGATTAAACTTGAAGATATTTAAATTGTTTACATGTCAACTCGAATTCGAATATTTTTTCGAATTTTCAAAATCTCTTGCATTCTGATTGGCTCGTTTAAAATTTCTGTCAGGAACAAAGACTTCTAAACGAGTACAAATACAAGATCCTTTCGAAGTTTTCAATCAACTCGCTATCAATGATGAAATTAAATTTATATTTCTGTTTGATTTTAATATTTTTGGCATTGGTTTCTGGCCGGCCAGGATTAATTCGGCTAAATTATCTCGCTAATTCTGGACCACGATTAATATCATCATTTAGTGATAATATTGGTATTGTTGATGGTACTCCTCGAAGTGGATTGGGAAATGAAAATATGGATTTGAACAGTAATGTCATGAAAATTAATGGAAGACTCGGAGATAATTTGGGAAGTTTATCTAGTGATTATGATAATTCAATCTCATATGATGACAATGTGAATGAAAATGGTTATAATCAGAATTCACCAAATGGTTTTGATTATAATTCTGATATTACACGATTAGGTATGGATCAGGTACCTGATATGCATCAAATTGGTACGAATTATGGCCTAGGAAATTCAAGATTAGGTTTGAATGACGATTGTGTTTTACCAGTTATTAATAGTCATTTTAAAACAGGTATTTCGATAATTAAACCAAATTATCAATCTGTTGATCCACGAATTGGTACAAATCACGAAATAACCATTCCACAGCTTACATCAGATCATTTCAAGAATAATTTCCAGCATCTCTCTCCTGATTTCAATTCCGATCTAGAATCAAGAATTTTAAGAATGAATGAAAATCTTAGATCATCATTAAATCAAATAGACCGTAACTATGGAAGTGGATTTATTTCTCGTATTGGTTCTGGGTACTCTTTAGGGTTAGATAGATCAAATACCAATTTTTACCCAAATGGCATCACGGGTGATAACAATTATGGAGTTGATTCTTTAAATTTGATAAGTAGACGAGTAAATAATTATCAACCACAACTTAGTGAAGATCTTTATACCATCAATAGAAATTTCCAAAATCCAATGCATACCATAGATAGTTTTAGAAGAACGAGTTTGAAACAAAATCCATTGAGTAATAATATAAGAAGTGTTTCACAAACATTTGGTTACGGGAATCCGAGAGATAACAATGTTTACGACCGTTTAAATGTTCATACAAATATGAATAATAATTTGAATGATGACGGTATGACATTACACTTAAGCAATCGTAACAACATTGGAACTGGCTTGGAGCGAAATAGTCAAATTGGATCAAGTTCTTATAATTTAGTGTCTCCGAGCGATCACATCGATATGATCGATCGACACATTCAAAATTATAATTCAAATGGATTGAAATCCCCTGACCAGAGTTTATTAAGTTCACATGAGGTTGATAATGGTATTAGTGATCTTGAGATGGATACTTCGAAAACTTTACCGACTGTAACGGGTAAAAATTTAAATATTGGATCTAGTGATAATTTGAACACACAACCAGTTGATCTATCAAGATCTCTTCCTTCGATTAATGATGTTTACAAATCCAATAGCATGAGTATTGGGAGATGGGGAACCAACAGTCAAAATGATCTTGGCAAAAGTTATAATTCACATTTTTCAAATATACCTCAAATCAGTGTTTCGAATAATCAGAACAACCAGAGGTTCACTGATTTACACGATTCTAATAATTTAGTTTCGTATAAATCAAGTCTTAGAGATATGGATAGACTGTATCAAGGAAACAATATGGAAAATTTAAAGTTAAATATTCCACAAAGTTACGATAATGGTTATAGTGGGGATTATATAGGATCATCTAGATCAGCTAATTTGAATAATGGGTACAGCGTAAATGATATGGGATCATCAAAGTCAAATAACCAAATCAATCATAATTCCAATGATATGGGGTCATTGAAGTCAAGCAATTTGAATAATGGGTTCCTCACAAATGATATAGGATTACCAAGATCAAGTAATTTGAACAGTGGATATGTTTCAAAGGATATGTCATCAATACGGTCAAATGGTCTTAATAATGATTATAATTTAAGTGGCGACAAAATGTCCAATAATTTGAATAATCACCAATATACCTCGATTGATGGTTTGCAACCAAGATCAAATAATTTGAATTATGGATACAACTCAAACAATATGGATAGATCTGGATCAAATAATTTGAATACTGATTACAACCCTGCTGGAGTTGGATCGTCATTGAAGTCATCTAATTCAAATAGTGGGTTCAACTTAGTTGATATGGGTTCGCCAGTTTCAAATAATTTAAATAATAATTATAATTCAAATGATTTGACACCAGTGGACACGTACAATAATAAAATATTTGGTAGTTATAATTCTGATGGAAATAATTTATCTGGGTCATTATCGGATCGGTATTGTTATAATTATGGATTCTCGCCTTTAATGTGTTTATTTTTAGATCTGGTGCAATTATGAAAACTAATGATGGACTAAGCCGGAGTAATCAAAATAATTATGGGCCGTTGACTGAAGGACAGGCAGGCACAGGGCAATTGTCAAACAATGATCAGCTATTGACTCAAAATTTCGATCTTGGATCAAGTTTTCCTAATTCTAATGGGATAAATTTGACTTAATTTTCCAGTTTAATATAATAAATAAATAATTCAATGTAATTTGAGATCTTGTAATTTTGACAACGAAATTTTTTGATAAATTTTAAATAAAAATAATATCGATTTCACAGAGTATTTTTAGTGGAGTTGTGGTCATATTTATTTAATAGTTATAATTTGAAAAAAATGATTTCGAGAATTCACGATCTTGAGTAAAGAGAAGAAAACTCCAGAACTCATGACTTGATATTGGATGAAATTATAGCAATTGATATGACTGAGATTTTGAGTTCATGTGATGATTCTTATATAAATTTGCAGATAATTCAATAACTCATTTAGATTGTGAATTCTGATAATCTCATTATGTATAACAGCATTATTGAGAGATACAAAAATTTTATATTTTTATTTCCTAAATTTTTAACTTCGTATTAAATTGTTGTTTTGTAAATATATGGGACAGCAAATTTAAACTTTCTCACAGTATTTCCGATTTATATGACTTAAAAAATTATATGCCTATTATATTTGTGTACACTTTCAAGGTAATCACGTAATAATTTAACTTTTTCCAGTTAATATTCTCAATAATTAAAAATAAAGTTTTCAGTTTAACATTCCAACAGTTTCATGCTCGGATTCTAGTACAAAATCATCTAATGCTATAGAAATAGTAAATTAATTTTCAAAATATGAAACAAATTACAACAACTAATTTACGTTACTTTAAAATGATAATTTAGTAGTAATAGTAATTTAAAGATAGATATTTTTATTATTTAGCAAGAAATTTTCAAACTGATAGTCAAATGACATTTATCATCATCTTTGGTTAAATTCGCTAGATTCTTAAAAGCAAATAAGTTTATTAAGTTAAACTTTACTTTTTGTTTTAGTTATATAATTTACTCAACTTTCTTTAACTTATAATTTATTTGCAAATTCAAAATTTTATTTTAAATTTTTATAATGAATTATCTTCACGAAGGTCCCGAATTTGGAATACCAGACTTTATTTTATTAGAGAAAATCAATTTAGATTCATTTGTAGAGAATTTGGAGAAACGGTATATTATATAAATGTTATTTAAACAGATTATGATTTCAATTTTTTTTTATTTAAAAAGCTTTTCCAAAAATCGAATTTACACATACATCGGGGAAGTTTTAGTTGCTGTAAATCCTTATAAAGATCTGGATATATACGGCAACAAAGAAGTCAACGAATATAAAGGACGAGAAATCTATGAAAGGCCTCCTCATATATTCTCCATAGCAGATGCAGCTCACAAAATTGTAAAGCGACAGAATCAAGACACCTGTATTGTTATTTCCGGTGAATCCGGAGCCGGTAAAACTGAAGCATCGAAGATAATTCTCCGTTACATAGCACAAGTAACAAATGTCAGTGGTCAAGCTGAAATCGAAAGAGTGAAGAATTTGTTGCTGAAATCCAATTGTATTCTCGAATGCTTC
Organism: Platydemus manokwari; assembly: GCA_037951405.1. Taxonomy (NCBI): domain Eukaryota; kingdom Metazoa; phylum Platyhelminthes; order Tricladida; family Geoplanidae; genus Platydemus; species Platydemus manokwari. The sequence goes on along the minus strand of JBBMOY011566966.1, from coordinate 2,972 downwards.
GGGAATGCTAAAACCAACCGAAATGATAATTCCAGCCGTTTTGGAAAATACATGGACATTCATTTCGACTTCAAAGGCGATCCTGTCTGTGGTTACATGAATAACTATCTTTTAGAAAAAGTAATTTCTTTAATTAATATTGATTAATTAAGTTGATTAATATTGATTAATGGCGCTAATTAGTATTTTTTTATTAAATTAATTAATATTTATTAATTAAATTAATTAATATTGTTTAATTAAATTAATTAATATTGATTAATTAAGTTAATTAACATTGATCAATTAAATTAATTAATATTGAATAATTTAATTAATTAATTAATTTCTAGTAAGATTTGTATTAATTATTGAAATTACTCATCCGTGTGAATATGTGAATAATAGAAACAACGCATAAATGATGAATATTATCGATTAATGCTGGGAAATAATAGATTACCGTACTCATATACACGAATATCAGAAATCAAATCGATATTGAATATTTGTGTGAGATAATTAATTAATCAATAATTACGGTGTGCCTAGCATTAGATAATATTCTGTTAGTCTTATAAATCTATTCAAGTCGGAAAATGTTGATATTGATCGCTTAATATTAAATATAAGCAATTACATTTGTGTTGTTGAATTTCTTTATCGTCAAATCATTTGAAATTGAGTTGTGAAATAAAAAACCAAAAATATTATTAATTATAAATATTATTGATTGATAATAATTGGGATTGATTGAGACATCTAAGGTAATCATTCGCAATAATAATTTCCATTTTGATCCAGGAAATCTTTCTCCAACGATGATAATGATTGTTAAATAAAACGTCTCATTTAAACAAAAAACAGTATATTGACGGATTACTCTTGATTGTTAAAATTGTGTTTTCACATATAGTCCAGAATTTCAGTTTCAAGATAGAGACTAATCATAGACAACAATCAGATTATTTTCAGTCAAATGTTGATGTTGGTATCGAATGAATCGTCATAGTTTGAGTGATACAATCGGTCAGCATCATTCAAAACGGCTAGGGTTTTATTTAATCATTCCATGTAAAATTCATTGAATCGTGAAAATTTCTTTCAAATATTTTTCAATTGTCATAAATATTGTCACCGCTAGTGAAAAATTTTAAATTTTATTGTTAGTTCTTACCAATTCTTCTTGTCATTTAGAACAGTGGTCTTCATACTTTTTGTGTTGCGACTCATTTAACGAGTCCAAATTTTTTACGACCTCTAGGGACTAAAATAAAAATAATAAAGTAAAAATTTTTAATAAAAAATTTATTTAATAGACAAAAATTAGAATATATTTAATAATAACGACGATTTTGCATATTCTGGCATAAAACCTCACATATTGGGTCTATGTAGGTGATGGCTGGTCTCAGTACTAATTCCAAATCTTTAAAATTCGATCGATGTTTTGTCTTAATATAATTCAGAATAATTTTTATGAATACTTTACTATAGTCTAAAATTTCTCGCGCCCTCCTTTTTAAAGAACACTGCTCTAGAGTGACAAAGTAGTAATAATCGATAAGAGGAATTAATTTTGATCACACCATTCCAAAATTCATCGAATATCAAATGATTCTCTCTTAAAGGCACATTTTCCATTTCAGATATTGATTTTGGTTTTGAGTGACATTAGAATTCGATTAGAATCCTTTCCATGTGTTAAAATTCAAAATGTATCAATAAACATGTGGGAGCTAAAGGTTGCTATGAACACCATCGTGGATGTTTTCAGAATAAAAATTGTAGCTATGCTCGTGATAATTTTATTAAAAAATTTTCAGTTATGAATGCATTGAGAAAATCAGTAATAAAAATAAAAAGATCGATCAAAAATCAATGATTTTGAAAAAAAAATCTTTGATATTTCTAAAGATTCGATGACTTTGGAAATGATCGATATTATTAAGTTTTATTCTTATTAGTTTCATATTTTCTTTAATATAATGAATTGATTTGCTTTTGTGTTTTGTTAAGTCTCGAGTGGTTATGCAGCAGATCGGAGAACGATCTTTTCATTCATTCTATCAAGTAAAAAAATACTTTTCCATTTTCAACTATTTAATAATATTGGTTTGTATAGCTGTTAAATGGTGCCACAGAGACCCAACTTAAAGAATTCGGTCTGAAAGCGAATCCAGATCAATATTTCTATATCAATCAAGGAAATAATTCCAAGGTGATTATCATTTATTGTAAATGTTTTCATGCCGGTTTTGGTAAATAAAAGAGGAACAAAAATCGACTACACCCACATAATCGATATGGTAATGATTACACACAGAAATTAAGCTATCGAAATTATCATAAAGAGCTACTGGTATCATACACCAATCGTTTTTCAAAGTAATCTGATCTGCTTACAAATCACATATCGATGATGATCGATTACAGAATTGAGATCGATTGGTTGTGGTATGCATTTGTGACAAATTAACGGAATAAGAAAGAAAATATTTCAATCGATGAACACTTCAATATGGGTTGCATTGAAGCAAAAATCGTCGATAATTTTCTGAATGAAACATTTATCAATATGTATGACGTAACCCATTAATCGTAATCCATGTGCTTGAATATTTTTATATATGTATTGAGAGATATATGTAAGATATATCAAAAAATATATATATTAATCTATTATAATGGGTGCACACATACCGGGTATCAATTGAAGTGTCTCACAGAAATACGTTGGGATTATGAATGAAAATATAATATATTAAATAATCGCATTGTTATTTGTAGTGATTTGGTAATAATTTGATTGTCGAATGTGTCTATTTACACAAATATGTTAGTATTTTTCAATAATATATTTATTTATTTAAACATTAAATATTATCGGCTTAATATTCTTATTTAATTTGTTATTAATATTTAAAATGTCAGTCATTATTATTAATGATTATAAATATGGATTTGTTTTATTATCGATTATTTTATACTAC
>JBBMOY011565855.1:0-13959 GCA_037951405.1 Platydemus manokwari | reverse complement strand
TATTTTAAATAATAACGTGTTATTCTATATTTTTTTCAGCGTCAAACTTTAATTATACTATATAAATTTTGCAATTCCCTTGGAATTCCTTTATTTACTAGTTACTAGTTTGTTGGTGCCCTCAGAGTATAACATAGCCGTCAAATTGCCTATTATTTGTTTTAATAATATTGTTAGAAAATTATTAATTTTAAAATGCGTATTAGCACACTTTATAAATCAAATTTAGAATTCAATGTATGTTTATCATTAATTACTGCTCAACCATTAGAAATAAATGACATTGCAGTCACTGATGGTGGTTTAACATCATCTCAAATATCTTTTCTTAAATTACTGGAGAAAATTACAAATGGTGCCAGTTTTCACATAAATGATACAGGTATAATTTTATGATAAGAAATTGGTAATCACAAAACAAACAGGTTGTAGATTAAGAGTTATTCCGGGTACCATTATTGGTGGTGAAATTGAACACGAGTGTGATAATGAATCACCAATTGGTTATTATGTCATGTATTTGATATTACTTGCACCATTTTGCCAAAAACCTATCGAAGCCAATTTATATGGTGTTACTAATCGTGAAAACAGAATATCATCCGAGTATTTAAGTTATGGTCTGGGTGGAATTTTAAAACAAGTGATTGGGGAAGCTTCTATGTTTGATATCGTCGTCAAACAAAGAGGTGCTTATCCGAATGGAGGTGGCTTGGTTCACTTTAAAGCAAGACCAGTTCAATCTCTTAAACCACTTGAATGTGTTAAAGTTGGAAAACTTCAAAAGTATTTATAATGCTGCTTCATTAAACATGTCTTATTTGTCATTTATGTTTGTTATAATTTAATATTTCATTCATCATTCAATATTTTTATACTTCAATTATTCACAGGATTCGTGGAATAGCCTGGACAACAAGGGTCAATCCCACCCTCGGTAAAAGGTTAATTGACGGTGCCAAAGCTCACTTGACGAAATATCTACCAGATGTTTACTTGTTAAATGATCACAAAAAGGGTAAAGATTCTGGCAACAGTCCTGGATATGGCATTGTGATGGTTGCAACATCGGTTGAGGGTGTCTCATACGTTGTGGAGAAGGCTTGCAAGAGCAAAGACGAATGTGGCAACGTGGCCTCTATACCAGAACAATTAGGCCAAGAGGCAGCAGAATTATTGTTCAAACAGATAGTCAGAGGAGGCTCTGTTTCGTCTGAACTGGAACCGATTGTGTTGGCCATGATGGCACTCGGTCGGAAGAACGTCAGTAAAATCGTGTTGGGTGTGCCATCGAACAACACTGTTCAGGCAATAAAAGACATTCATATGTTTTTGGCAGTCAAATTCTCAATTGAGCCTCTTCGAGCTGGTATGGAGGGATATCGCGAGAATTGTGGCGATCAATTATTGTTCAGCTGCATCGGGTCTGGATTGGTGAATTTGAATAGAGCAATTCGATAAATAGATTTTCTCGTCTATCTTTTGTTTGTGTTGAGACATGTTTGGTGTTGATGTGTTGGTATTTCATATATTGTGGTGATATTATCGATTTTTACCCGATCTCTGCGTGTCTGGCTGTTTAATTATTTAAATCATTTTATTTTCCTTCAGTTCATCAATAAATTTTGAACTTTAATAAGTTATTCGAGAGTTCGTCAATTTTTGAAACAATATATTTTATCAACTCAATAATTTGCTACCGATATACGTATTGTCATGCAAATGTATATACATATTTTTTCCAATGTGAATTAATTATTGTAAGCAACTTGTTGGGCCAGAACCCCAACAATAAAATAGCAGCGTATATGAATTTGTTAATTTCTGGTAGCTATGTGGATTATACTACATTGCCGTCCCATCTAAAATTATAATTCAACGCTCTTAAAACAGGTAACAATGAACCTGCGTTTATATGTACGGTTGTTTAATCAGTCGAGCACGTATTATTTTATGTTCTGTGAAACCAAAAGTCCTCTTATTTATTTGGCAAGATCATTAAGATTTAAAAGTCCATCTGGTCTTATGTTTCATTACTTTTTAAAAGCTTTCTCATCTATTTTTATGGTTTTTGGATTCCACCCCCATCCCATATTGTACATAACTCCATATATAAGTCATATAGGTACATAATATACAAATCATTGTAACTACACACCCAATACATATATAACTCCGCCGTATAATAAAATGGCAATAGTTCATACGCCTTGATTATAGATGGCCAGAGCAGAGACAGAACATCAGCAGCAGCCTAAGCCATGCCCAACAATATTCAAACTGTTCTCATTTGTTGAACTCTTGATAAACAATTATTGTCTTTTAGAAATCCATATTGTGCGTAATAATCCATGTATTCTTATAATAAACAATTAGTGTGTTTAACTATCCATTTATTACCATATTTATGCGTAATCTAGTTGTACAAAGGCATGGTAAAATGTGAATGTGGGAGATGAGTGCCAAAACGGAGAAAGTAATGGGAAATAATAAATTAATAAAAATAAATAAAAGGATATCAATTCAAAATATAAAATGTGAATAGGAAATAAATAGGAAATAATAAATATTAAAAATAAAATAGATAAGCAAATAAAAAACGTTAGAAATAAAATCGATAATTAAATAATAAATATTAGAAATTTATAAAATAAGACAATGTAAATATTATAAAATAAAATAAGCAAATAATTAGGTTAATATAAAATAGAATTAACATAATTAATTAGATAAGTAAAGCGAGATAGATGTGGACGGAAACGCGTGGATGACTATAAATACCACGGCCAATTTCAGTTGACTACCCAGTCGGACATTCGAAGCAAGAGAAGCCATCTTATGAGTTAAAAAAACGTACTTACGGATTTCGATAATTTTCATTTCAAATGAGGACAGGATGGATTAACATTACAACCAGTCATCGATTTTTTTAAGCACCTTTTGCTGATTTGTTTAGTAATCACTTTTCATTTACAAGAATTAAACGCTTATTTTAGTAATTGAGTTATCATATTTCATTCACAAAATTTTTCATATTTATAATAACATTTTAACATCAATTGGCGTGAGTGTCGGCAATTAAGATCTCCCACTTTCATTTATAATCTTCTTAGTCGGTCTTACGAATTTACCGGTTAATTGTTTCATTTCGGTTTCGTTATTAATAAAAACTTTTGTCTCAAATATTGTGTTCAATTACGAGTAATTCAGAAGACATTAGCTATATTTTGAACCCAAAAGGAATAGTTCTAGAATCTATTAGACCTATAACGTTATTATAAAGCAACTCGATTTCATTCGAGATTTACGATTTACATCGTTTCAGGTTCAGAGCAACGTCAGTTCCTTTACGCACAGATCTTCAGTCGGAATTCATTAATTTTACCAATAATTTGGACTTCATACCGGTTACTGAAGCCCCCTGTGAACCACCCAATAAAAGTTTATTAGTATGTGATATTCTAAACTTTTTTAACTTTACTGATTATTGCTCGATTATATTCTACTAGACAATTAATCCATGGATTCCAAAGTTTAAGGACACCGAATTATTAATTGATTGAGAGGAAAGCATATACAAATATTAATGATGATGTTTATCAGTAATATTCTAAAGAATTTTTATTAGAAAAATTATAAATAGTATATTATGTGTTATATTTGTGCCTATTTGGTTTTATGATTTCAATGCTATTCATTTCAAATGAATGCGGATACTTTCTTGGTATCACTCTCAACATCTTTATTAGTCTCAAAGAGTTTAATCATTAAATCACAAGTATAACAAAACCTTGTTTTATGTTTCTACTCCTTGTGGTCAAATAAATTCAGATGTCTATATGAATGTCGTTAACACCAATGTATGAGCACTAAATTTGGATAGAAATACTTTGTTTACGTTATTTCAATATAAAACAGAATTAAATTTATAAAATAAAATGTGAACACAAATAAATTAAAAAAACTGCTATGACGAATGACACTTTTTGAAATGCCATTGATTTTTGGGTAGGTCACAAAAACAACCAAAATATTACCGAAAACCTTCAAAAGGTTGAAGAGCACGATAAGAACAATGTTAATGATATGATATATCCAAGAGACAGACGTTTGAACAATTCTATCGCAGAATGGCTATCAAGAAATAGTCGAATTTCTATTTTAATGAAAGATTATTTATTTCTTTACTCTTTCGTTAAGAGATTTCTGGCAGATCAATATTTAATTCTATGAGTGTTTTTGGTTAGTAAATATATTTATTAAGATGATTGGGGTTTTATTTCAATGTGTTATTATTATTAACCAATAAAATCGGAATATAGATAATTTTGTCATTTACTTTTTATACATTAAAACAATATCATATTCACATCTGATTATTGCTATCAGCTCAATTTAGACAATTACCGCTAGTAATTGTCTGGCCTGTATTTTTAATGTTGAATATTATCAAGTACTATTTATTCATTGCACAAGAATTCACTCATAATATTAAATTTTCAAAAATAGTATAATAACCTATATAAATGACCACGCACTGGGATTTTGTGTTTAAAAAGTTAGTCAATCTACTACAAATAAAAATATTCTATTATTGATAAATACATTAGCACTCAAATTATTCAGAATTCTTAATTTAAATATAATACATCAAGAAATAATAATCCAAATTTTATTTGATAATCAAATTAAGCTTTAATTTGTTTAGCGGGCACAACTTCCAAACCACATGATTTACGTTTGTTGATTTTTCTTTCACCAGCAGCATATGGATTCAATTTAGCCATAACACCGTCATTTTTCAATGGGTTTTTCTTAACCTTTCTCAAAGATTTCTGAGCAGCCATATTTCTTGGTTTCAAGACTGAAGTGATTTCTTCACTGTTGATGAGTCTGAATAAATCAGCACAAGCCATGGTCTTTGATGGCAAAACAAAGTCAACCTTTGTTTGGCTTGGTTGACTCCATGAACCATAGATCTTTTCGAGTTCTTCGATAGCTGGTTTAGTCCAGATGGCCAATCGTCCCATGTGACCTCCTGGGGACAATTTAAGAATGTTCAAATTCTTGACATTGATAAGAGTAACACCAGGAATATTTCTAAAAGCTCTGGTAATACCATTGTCTGATTTGTAGATAACGATTGGTCCTCTCTTTTGAACATATCTTCTGTTACGCATCTTACCTCTTCCAGCGCGAACTTTACGAGATGCCTTGACTTTTTCAATATCTGGCCATACACCACATCCTTTCAAGATTTTAACAGCAACTTTAGTTTTCTTGACATTTTCATATTCTTCATTAATAACTAATGGCAATTCTGGGACCTTTTCGATTTTGTGTCCGCGAGCAGCAACAAGTGGTGGGATAGCTGTTGCAGCAATAGCAGTTACCATGGCGAATCTTCTTTGTTGAACTGGAACTCTGTGGTGCCATTTTCTCCATACTTTGGTTGGTGCAAACATATGACCTCCTCGACACATGTTTCCAAAGGCACCTTGGCCTGATCTGTGTGTTCCTCCTCCACGAACTCTTGGAATACGAGCAACGGCTCTACCGGTACCCCATGATTCGGCAGAGTTGTTGTGTCCTGCACCAGCGCTAACAGCGTATGGTTGACGGCTGTTTTTTCTAATTAAATCATGAACACTTGAAAGGATATCCATTCTTAATGGAGCATTGAAAACAGATGGAAGTTTAACTGAATCATTAATGACGCATTCAAGCTTTGGCTTGGAATCATCTGTAGGCAAATTGACACTATAAACGTTAATCAACGGGCGACTCTAAATTAAATATATTAATTAGGAAAATTTTCACTTTAAATTATTTGCATACCATAGTTTTTAAATTTAATTTATTATGAATTCAACTATTGATTTAAACAAATATTTTACGTTAATTTTAAATTTTAATGAATTTTTAAAAATTATCTCAAATAAACATAATGTTTATTTTATATGAAATAATTAATCTATAGAATTATCTCTAATAATTCATTTTTTCTTAATCATTAACATAAAATATGGTTTTTCCTAGTGTAGTTATAATTAAATCTAATACTGCATTTCCTGATTGAGATTTTGAGATTTATTGTTTTATACTCCATAAGTGTATATTTAGAAATTTAAAGAGTTTTTATACAATAAATTTAAGGAATTACTTATTTCATTACGAACTTCAATCATTCAAAAATTGAAGATCAAGTGACTGTATCATAAAAATAAAAAATGACCGTGGTTTTCAGTACATTTATATACAGGATTTATAGAAAATATAAAATCCCTGAATTTATTAAAAAATTACCTTATTGCTCTCCATGTACTTCACCCATGTTAATATTTTCACCATAGTGGTACTATTTGAGTTTTATCTAATTTAATGGGTTTCCAATATTTATTTGATTAGCTTACCATCATCAACACCTAACAGAAATGACATGAATAAATAATATAATAGCTCTTGTAAATTTCATAAGATAACGTTTGTGTAATTGAATAATTATTTAGAATTCGAAATGATTTCAATTAACATGTGTGGTATTGTCCATAACCGATATTGAAAAATTTGATTGAATATATTTGTCGGGGTAATGAAAATTCAAATAAACTGATATTTGCATGCATTACGTATCAATTTTTTTGACATCAATTCTTATTCTACATGGTGATACATATTATTAACATTTGCTATGATTCGTTATATTGTATCAATTTTACTTTGGAACCAATGTACCAATATTAATTTATTCCTTTGTCTTTATATTTTAGGTAACAATTTGAAGCTACTATTAAATTAATATAAATTTTAGGAATTATAAATAATGAGATACAAATAATATGAATAAATGGCAAGGTCAATTGTTCAGAGACAAGTCTCTTGATTTCCTCGTAGATAATCCAAAGATATCTGAAGTTAGAATTTCATTGTATAGACGAATTCTGAGTATTATACACCTTTTATCGTTTATTCTTTAGCTTTACCTCCAACATCTTAAAGGTAATTGGTTTTGCTATAAGAGTATATAGTGTATCAACTATGAGCTTAATCCAATAATTGTTAAGTTTCGTCATAAGATTCGTTGTGCACAGTATTGTTGAAGTCAATTGTAATTTGTATATTTTTCTTCATTTCGAGCAGCAATTTTATTTACTAAAGTTTTGTATCCATAGTCTTGTATGATAATTGAAGAAGTAATAATAATAGATATTAACATGTCTGACGGTGTCAACAAGTTTAATATCCATAAAATTGAGACTTATTTTAAAAATATGGGATCGCTGCTTTCAATCAATAAAGTCGTGCGAGGTCAAATAAAGTACTAGATATAAGGTAGGTTATACACATGGGTTTGTGAGAAACTCATAATAACTGATCACGACGACTGATTCCGAAATATGATACAAAACTACAATATAAATAAAACCAATAAGTTCCAAATCTAACACGTTTATGAAATAATATTTACTAGATAATTATGAAATAAAGATCATCTGAGGTAATATACAATTATCTTTGTGCAATATAATGAAACAGTCCAATTATTGAATGAAGGGATAGTAACGATAAAAACATTAACATAATTTCTGGATGTGAATTAAATTTTATATTTCATTTTGATATTTGATCTCAGTAGAAATTTTCTTAAACAAAATTTTCTCGGTATTTGATTGACAATGTTAGGCTCATGTTATTTATTTGTTGTTAGTAAACTAAACAACGTGAGTGATTGATAAAGGTATCTGAAAGTAATCCCAGTAATAAAGGTATCCCAGTAATCCCGATTTCACGCTGAATATTGCTTATTTCAATGATATCAAGAAAAAAAAATCTGAATGCTAATTAAGTCAGAGTCAACTAAAACTCCAATACTGTCAAAGCCGAATTTTAATGCCAATTTTTATGAATGGACTACTGTCGCTTTTTCGTCGATTTATAACGTCCTCAACGTTGGGTACATTGCACCCTATGATTGTTTAAAAATGTAATTTATTTCGGTGCTTTGTGCATTTACTCATTTATTTTTGTTATTGAATTTCCTTTATTTTAATTAATTATTTTAATTTTTATAATTACTTTTATGACTACATTTAATAAATCTTGGTTGTTACCATCTTATTTATCTTATTTTCTTTTCAAAAACGATCTTATTTTTATTCAAATTTTATAAATAATAAATATATATTTTATAACTTTGAAAAATAATCATTTTCATTCAAATTTCAAAACAACAATACTTCAATAAATATTAAATCAAAAATAAATGCCAAATATTACAATTTTTGTACAAAAATAAAAAATCATCAAATAAATGTCAGGACAAAAACAATCAAATAGAGATCAGGATAAATGTTCAATAAATGTCAACAGATCATTGCCAGAGCAAGGATAATAAAAGCCTTGATAAATATTCAGAAGCATTTGGGCTTGTATATGATTTGAAATTCAAATTTATTTACATTATTTAAATTTTCTTTAGGCATCGAGATCGACATTACAACTTCTCACCTGTTAGTCTCTGTTTTTCTCCAAACTACTCTCAGTGTTTTGTAGATTACTTTAAGCCGCTTCATTTTCATTATCATTATCTTTTTCTGGAAACCCATATTAATTTGATGTTGTGACATATCTTATCGATTCTATTATTCTCTTCCATTTATCGTATGAGATAAACAGCCATGGATATTTTCTCAGTCTTTAATTCATTATCTGAGTATCTTATCAGTTTGCTCATTGTGAGTTAGCCTGACTCTTATGTTTCTGTTATATGGGTCTCCTCAACAAAAGTCACTAAAGACTACTGGTTCCTGAATAGACACATGTGTTGGGTGCAAGAGCTATAATAATTGTCTAGTTTTATTACAATTATTAAGTTAGATTAGCAAAGCTGTCATAATGAACTATTCTAATCTTGATGTTCGATAAATTGAGATATACAACACGCTAAATAATCACAGAAAGATACAACGAGTATTGTGAGAATCTCTTGTAGCAATAATTGATGAATTTTTTGAGAAAATTAAGTTTTACCGTTGATATCTTGAAAAATTCATGTAAAATCTTGGAAAATATGAAAAATCGTTTTTGATCTTAAATTCTTAAATAATTTGAGTTGAAGTAAATTTAATTTGAAACAGTTGAGGTTATTTCGGAATTTCATGTATCGAATTTGGAAATGGGTTTTGATTTTTCTTTGAATAATAATTCAGATTTATAGTACGTGAAAACCGCGTACATAAACAATTAATTTATTTTAATGACAGATTTATGAAACGTTTCAATCTTTGTGAAAATTTAACGGCTTTTGAATAATATGTAACGCTGACTATGAATATTCACTAAAATTTCATTGACAAACATCGATTGTTATCAGTATTGATTTATCGAAATTGAACTAATTCTGGGGTTGCTGGTTTGTTCCAAACAAGAAAAAACTAAATGTATGTCAATTATTTACCTATTATTATGTTCTAGGTTAGATTGAAAATGTATGAAAAAATCATTGAAAGTTCGGAATTCAAATAAAATAATTTTAATTTTTTGGTGTCTATGCTTATGAATTCAGCCAAGACATATTCTTTCAATTATTTCTTAATTACCAGTATGCCGGATTTCCATATTTTTCAATATTAAGGCAACAAGAATAATAGTGATCAAACTTAATGTTCGCATGACATAGAAATATTTTTGTAATATTTAATAATAATACGCAAAAGAAATAGAAACTTTATTTAATAATAATGATAATAATAACAATAGTATAAAAATAATTGTTAATTATAAAGATAAACTCAGCGACTTGTTTTCATTAAGATAAAAATAATGCTAATATTGATTATACAAACCAGTTATATTTGTGTATATTTGAACTAAGTCTGATAATTTCACCACATTGTGACAAGGTCAACTATCATAGTTTGGTTCTTCTAGTTCCACGTCCAACTAGTTTGACAGAATTTATCGAGAATCTCGCCATCCTCGGAGCATAACAACTCGTCATTCAAGATTTCGATTTCAGTTTTGTTGTATGCCAGTTTTCGGTTTTGAGATCCCATGCATTGGTGATAATATCACTGGTCTTTCGCAGATTGGGAGTTTGTTCAAATACATCTGTATGTGAATACCTCCACCAGATCATTATTGAAACCTAGCTTTCGTAGTATTTGGTTATTTTGGGGAGCTCATATGCCAAGAAGACAAATTACAAAAGTATGTAGTTCAACAAGCCATTTAGGTACCACCTTTCGTGTTTTCTGTTTCAGGGCGTCATATTTGTTGAGATTGGATTCATCAGTATTTCGTAGTACTCTTGGTTCATTCATTGGGCACTTGATATCTACTAGTAAGATGACATTCTTAAGTGCATTGATAATTTGGAGATCTATTCGAAGACTCGATCCAGTAAAGTGGCCGGTTGTCTATTGGTGTACGAAGTTGTCCGAATACCGATTGATAAACATCTTAAGAATCCCTACAGTGTTCCCATGAGGATGTTGGACGAATGAATGGGAGGCAATACATTGTGTAAAAGCGTGATCTTGGGATTCGACTTCGAATAGATATTTCCTGCACTATTGGTCCCTAATATATTTCCTGTTCATCGTAGGGTATCTGATCTTGCTCTGTGAATAAATAAAAAATCAGCGATGGTTAGACCATCACTGAAAACGACTTTCTTCTATATTTGTATACCTGCCAGATTTGATTTGCATTGTTCACAATAGCTGATAGAGGCAGTTGTGGGATTTCCATGATAGGCAACAGTAATCTTCGTTAGTTCCATAAAATGTACTTCCTATACTATTCACAAGATAACCACATTACGATATGAATTGTGTTTTGTTAAAATCAAAAATAGACTCTGGTTTCACTTATCGTAATTGTTAGATTGAATTGGATAATTTGCAAGTAAATTTCATGAAATTCAAAATTCAAAGTTTGACATTCAGAAGCCTTACATTAATATGAAGAAATATCTTCCTTCGATGACAATCTATAAGGATTTAAAATGATTATATTTTTGAATAATTTCAAATTGAGAGAAAACACTAAAGATAATCAAAGCATTCGTAATTGTTATATGGGATACAGATAAATCAATTATCGATCGCAACAAGTAGTGTGCTGTTACACAGGTCTCGCGGTTCTTCTGTGACTTCAAATTATTATTGAAACGGCACAAAAAGCTTTTCACCCAAAAGCCTGGCATGATAAACAAGAAAATCGCATAATTATCAAGAGCCAATCACAATTTATTCACTCGATAATCATTTTCAGTTGTAATCTTCTTATTTTACATATTTAACTTTCGTTTTCTGATCATCAAGACTTTCAAAAACATTTTTCATTGTCAAATATTTAGTTGAACCCAATGGGGTTTATCTTATTAAGGCGCAATCAGTCACATTTTTATTCTATAAAATATGTTTGCTTAATATTTATCTCTAACATTTGGGTTAGAAAGATTATTCATTCATCTTCATACCAATAAGATTTTGTAAATCTTCGTATTGATAAATAATTCCGCAGTTATTTTAATAGGGTTAGGGTTTCGCCGATTTAAAATAATTAGTTAATGTGCTTATTAAATCTCATAAATTTAAATGGGATACTATTGAAAAGTGATGAACAAGAAAAAGAAATAAATAAGCCTTACGTTCTCCGCACAAATTGGTTTTCCTAGATAAAATATCTACTTGCGAATCAATATGAAATGTATTCCATGAAAAGTCAGTCTATGTGTTACGAGCTGACGTTTAATGAAAGTATTTGTGAATACATGTTTATCGACACCTTCGATTGATCACAGTGATCACCTTGTAAATTTTGTGTATGGGTGCTTGTGACCAAATGTGTCGATGTTTATACTATCCTGTCCCAAATATGACGTGAGCGGTATCTCTCAATTTTCTCGTTTTGATGATAATTAAACTTTCATACTTGCATTTATTATTTTTATTCTTGGACTTATTAGTTTTCTATTATTGACAATTAATTGATTTTCGATATTATTATTATTTATTATTATTATCATTATTCATTCAAGCTTCTTCTTCTTGACATTTAAATAGCAAAAATATCAAAAATCGAATTAAATCAATAACATTTACATTGTTGAGTGAATATGAAATTTCACAAAATAAAAACAATTCTACATCTTGGAACATTTATTTTAACTTTTTCAGCATTAGCATACCTATACAACCACATAGCCATAGCAAACAACCAATCAGAGAAGATTTAAATGGAATTTCTAGTTCGAAAAACGGATATAGCCAGAATAAGGCACATAGGGATTGACCATTCCAAAGCACACATAAATCAGTAAATCCAATTTTAAATCAATACATAAAAAGTCAAATCAAATCGTGATACAAAAAATACACAAATCTCAAGTATAAATACTGATGTAAGGAAACCCAAGTGCCATTTAGAAACTAAGTTTTAAGTAAATGTTTTACATTGATTTTAGGAGTTTTGTTAAAAGATGGATTCATTTGTGTACGTTCCAACTAGTACGATTTTGCGAAACATAAATTGCATCCATCGATTGTTTGGACAGCAATAAAATATTGAAAAATCAAAATAATTTGAATTACAAATTAAAATGTTAACCCAATCAAAGTAATTTGAATTGGAATTTAAATAATAATTAAACTGAACTTTGGTTGATTTGAACTTAGATGATGGCTTTGCATAACATTCATTATAGAGTATTGGTTTTTTGATTTGGCTCACATTAATTGATAGATTAAATTATTTGGGTTATTTTACACTTGAGGAATTTCTATTGACATATTCGAATTTTGTTTGAGCTGGGTTGATCTCAAACAATATTATCAAAATGAGATCTTTGATCTACCTGGATTATGATGAATTTTAGCGTATGATTTGATTTTATAATTGAATTTAGAGTATATTTTGA
Organism: Platydemus manokwari; assembly: GCA_037951405.1. Classification (NCBI taxonomy): domain Eukaryota; kingdom Metazoa; phylum Platyhelminthes; order Tricladida; family Geoplanidae; genus Platydemus; species Platydemus manokwari. Next base: position 1,034 of record JBBMOY011565855.1, on the reverse strand, counting down.
AAATTTATTGTTAAAATATATATTAAAGATAAATTTAATGATTAATTGTTTACAATTGTTCTCTACCATTCTGGTTTTTAAGGACTCGATCACTTGTATTGATGAAATTTATTGAACATTGTCATATTGGTAACAGAAACTTAGATAGCGCGTGTAAGACCTTCAATTAAAAGTAAAAAATAATTGATCCGACCTTACCAATTATCAATTAATTATCAAGCAATGCAAGAAAATTTGATTTTGTATTTGTCTTGTATTTCTTTCCTCTATAGTTCATATATTTCAGTTTCAAACTAGAAATAACAAGCAATCACGGCATTGGCAAATTTTATATCTTCATAAATCTTTAATTACATTTTTATCATTTTATGAAGATCGATTTATTCATTGAGTACATTTAACGACGTCAAATAGGGAAAGCTGACTTGCTAAACCAATTTCCTATTTCAATCACAATACATTATATATCTATCGCCATCATATACACTTTTGAGTTTGTAATTTTAATGACAATATTGCTCGTTTTTATAAAATAGTCGTAAAAATTTAGAGTATCACTTTATTTACTTTATTTGTTAAAAGAAGTAGTCTCGCTAATTTTCAATAAATTACTATTTGGCCTATACTGACTTGTTTCGAATAATAAATTTTTATAGGATTTTAAAGCTTAGTTTATTTAATATTTGATTTTAAACAATGAAAATTTTTCTGAATACTTAAACAAAAGTTTCATAAATATTATCATATAAACTATACAGATACTTTGATTGCTCTCAACAAATTAAAAATTTTATTTTATGACTTACTTTCTTAATTTAGTCTATTTTCAGATTTGAGAAAAGAAGACCTTTGAACTATTTTGATTGCGATGGATGTTTGCGTATCATTTGATTTTATCATTTTGTTTAGATCTTGTGTGGTATGACAATTAGTTGCAATAATTATATAAAGAAAATAATAACAATTATATATACATTATGTCAAAAAAGTACCGGGAATTGGCCAATAAAACACAAAATGTTAATTAATCATCC